>JAPYXV010005713.1:0-10330 GCA_028533065.1 Trachops cirrhosus | reverse complement strand
CCTACCAATAATAATCTCAAATTTTAATGGATTAAATGCTCCAATCAAAAGACATAGGGTAGCTGAATGGACAAGAAAACATGACCTGCACATGTGCTACTTACAAGAGATCCACACCAGAACAAAAGACCTATAGACTGAAAGGGAAGGGCTGGAAAAAAAATATTCCAAGCAAATGGACACGGGAAAAAAGCTGTGGTAGCAATAATTATATCAGACAAAATTGACTTCAAAACAAAGGCCATAAAAAGAGACACAGGACATATCATAATACTAAAGGGAAAAATCCATCAAGAAGACATAAACATTGTAAATATATATGAACTCGACATAGGAACACTGATATATAAAGGAAAATCTTAGAAGACTTCAAAAAAGTTATAAACAGCAACACACTGATACTATGGGATTTTTAACACCCCACTGTCAACAATGAATAGGTGTTCCAAGCAAAATATCAGCAAGGATATTGCAGCACTGAACAATGCCCTAGATAAAATGGACTTAAGTGATATATAAACTTTCACCCTAAAGAAGCAAATACACATTCTTTTTGAATGCACACAGTATATTTTCAAAAATAGACCACATGATAGGACAAAAAAACAGCCTCAAAAAAACTCAAGAAAATTGAAATCATAAAAGCATTTTTTTTGGACCACAATGGCCTGAAACTAGAAACCAACCTAAAGGCAAAAAATTCAAAACCACTCAGATTCATGGTGATTGAATAGCATGCTATTAAATGATGAATGGGTTAATAGTGAGATCAAAGAACAAATCACAAAGTTTCTGGAAACAAATGAAAATGAACACACAACAGTCCAAAACCCCTAGAATGCAGAAAAGGCTGTCCTGAACACGACATTCAAAGTGATACAAGGCTACCTAAAGAAGATACAAACATTTCAAATAACAACCTAACCCTACATATACAAGAACTGGAGGAACAACAAACAAAGCCAAGAGTGAGTAGAAGGAAGGTAATAAGCAAGATGAGAGCAGAGTTAAAATATATAGAGCCTAAAAGAACAATTCAGTGTATCAATATATCAAGGAGATGATTCTTTGAAAAGATAAAGAAAATTGAGACACCTTTACCAAGATTCATCAAGAAAAAAAGAGAGAGGACCCAAATAAATATAACTAGAAATCAAAGAGGAGAGATTACAACTGATACCACAGAAATGCAAAGGATTGTAAGAAATTATTATGAAGAACTACATGCCAATAACTTTGAAAGCCTGGGTGAAATGGACACATTTCTAGAAAAATATCATCTTCCAAAACTGAATGAAAAAGCAGAAAGCCTGAATAGACCAGTAACAGCTGGTGATATCAAAGCAGTAATAAAAATAAATAAATAAATAAATAAATAAATAAATAAATAAATAAATAAACAAGTACGAAAGTCCTGGACTGGATGGTTTCACAGGAGAATTTTACAAAACATTTAAGGAAAAGCTAACCCCTTATCCTGCTCAGACTATTAAAAAAAAAAAAAAACAGGAAGAGGGAAGTCTCCCAAGTTCTTTCTATGAAACCAGGATCATCCTAGTCCCCCAAACAGATAAAGACACAACAAAGAAGGAAAACTACAGGGCAATATGGCTGATGAACATAGATGCTAAAATCCTCAACAAAATATTGGGAAATCACATCCAGCAATACTTTGAAAAGCTCATATACCATGATCGAGTAGGATTAATCCCAGGGACACAAGTATGGTACAATATTCGCAAATCAATAAACTTAATACATCACCTAAATGAAAGGAAAGACAAAAATCACATGATCACATCAATAGATACGGAAAAAGCATTTAATAAGGTCCAAAACCCATTTATGAATAAAACACTCAGCAAAGTGGGAGTAGAGGAAGCATACCTTGACATAATAAAGTTCATATATAAGAAAACTACAGCCAACATCATACTTAATGGGCAATAGCTAAAATCTTTCCCACTATGATCAGGAAAAAGACAAGGATGTCTGCTTTCACCACTTCTATCAACATAGTATTGGAAGTCCTAGTCACTGTGATGAGACAAGATAAAGAAAAAAAGACATCCAAATTGGAAAGAAAGAAGTAAAACTGTCACTATTTGCAGATGAGACTATAATGTGCAAAGAAAACTTTATAGACTCCACCAAAATTCTACTCAACCTAATAAGTGACTTTGACAAAACATCAGGATACAAAGTCAATATTGAGAAATTGAAGGCATTTTTTTACAACAACAAAGAAATATCAGAAACAGAAATCAGGAAAAAATTTCTATTTGCTATAGCAAGAAGAATTATAAAGTACCTAAGATTAAACTGAACTAAGGAGGTAAAGACCTGTATTGGGGATACTATACAATACTGAAGAAAGAGATTAAGGAAAAGACAAATAAATGGAAGCACATACTGAGTTCATGGATTGGAGGAATTAACATCATCAAAATGTCCACACTACCCAAGCCAATTTATAGGTTCAATGCAATCCCTATCAAAATACCAATGACATATTTCACAGATATAGAGCAAACATTTCAAAAATTTATGTGGAACCATAAACAATCCCAAATAGCCACAGCAATTTTGAGAAAGAAGAACAAATTAGGAAGGATCACAATATCTGATATCAACCTATATTACAAGGCCACAGTAATCCAAACAATCTGGTGCTGGTATAAAAATAGACACATAGATCAATGGAATAGAATAGAGAGCCCAGAAATAAACTCATGTCTCTATGGTCAATTAATATTCAACAAAGTGGGCAGAAGCATACAATGGAGTAAAAATCTCCTCTTCAACAAATGGTGATGGGAGATATGAACAGCTACATGTGAAAAAAAATAAAACTTGACCACCAACCTATACCATACACCAAAATAAACTGAAGATGAACAAAATACTTAATTTTAAGTCATGACAACATAAATGCCCTACAGTAGAATATAGGCAGGAAAACCTCAAATATTTCACACAGCAATATTTTCACTGAGATGTCCCCTAGAACAAGGAACATAAAACAAAGAATAAAGAAGTGGGACTTCATAAAAATAATAAGCTAGTGAATATCTAAAGAAAATATTAGCAAAATGAAAAGTGAACCAACTGTATGGGAAAATATATTTGCATATGATACATCAGACAAGGGTTTCATCTCCAAAATATATAAAGAACTAACACAACTCCACTCCAGGAAGACAAACAACCCATTAGAAAATGGTCAAAGGACTTAAACAGACACTTCTCCAAGGAGGACATACAGAGGCCCCAGAGATGTATAACAATATGCTCATCACTAGTCACCATTAGAGAGATGCAAATTAAAAGCACAATGAACACCACTTCACACCTGTCAGAATGACCATCATAAACAAATCAACAAACAGCAAGTGCTGCAGAAATTGTGGAAAAAATGAAACCCTAGTACACTGTTGGTGGGAATGCAGACTGGTGCAGCCACTGTGAAAAACAGTAAGGAATTTCCTCAAAACACTAAAAAGGAAACTGCCTTTTGACCTGGCAATTCCACTGCTGGGATTATACCTTAAGAGTCCTAAAACATCAATTCAAAAGAACCTATGCACCCTAATGTTCATAGCAGCACAATTTACTATAGACAAGTGCTGGAAGCAACATAATTGCCCATCGGTAAATGAGTGGATCAAAAACTGTGGTACATTTCCACATGGAATACTATGAAGCAGAAAGAAAGAAGGAGTTCCTACTCTTTGCAACAGCATGGACGGAAGTGGAGAGCATTATGGTAAGTGAAATAAGTCAGGAGGTGAAAGACAAATACCATATGATCTCACCTATAAGTGGAACCTAATCAACAAAAAAAGTGAGGAAAATACAACCTGAATTATGGAAATAAAGAACAAACTGACAATAACCAGAGGGAAAGCAGGGAGAGGAATATGGGGGAAAATGGAGGAAGATTCATCAAGGAATGTGTATGAAGAACCCATGGACAAATCCAAATGGAGGTAGAATTAAGGGTGGGAGGTGGGTGTGGGTGGGCTGAGAGGAGTGGTGGTTGGAAAATTGAGACAACTGTACCTGAACAAAAATGAAAGATGAGAAAATTATTATCTATGTATATGTGTGCATATGTGTATATATGTAAAAATGTATTTTTTATGAATAACTCATAGACTCTTAGAGTTTGGGAGAAAATTTAAAAACAACCATTCACAAGCAGTCACCCAATAGTTGATATCTAAAGGTTATTTTTAGTTTTCATTCCAATTTTTCTATTTCATTCTTCATTTGAGGTAATCATAACTACATATGATGACTGAGGTATGGACAAGCTATCATCTTCATTCAACAACTGTCATAGCATTTTTCGTCAGTGCTTTCAGGAAAAAAATTATGATGATTTCTAGATCTCATTCCCGCAACATTACTACTCAATGATGACAAGTTCAACTTATGTAGTGCTAATGAAAATGCGGCTCATATGGTTTAGATTTGAGTGCTGTCATATCCAAGATACACACTTAAAAAAATTAGTTCATAAATACAAACAATGTTTCACATGTTCCTTTTTTTTTCCTTTCTAATTTTTCATACCCCACACTCTTTAGGGACCAAGTATCTCTCCCACCCACATTCTCCCTCCCCAGCTTCTGAAACCTCTATTCCATAATCTCTTCTCTTTATTTTGTAGATTCAATTAATTTCAATTAATCTCTCTCAGGTAGTTTTTTCCATTTGTTAAAGCCTCTTTCATCCTGCCACCCTGTCTTCTTTGCTTTTTCTTTGATTCTATGATATAGAAATCTAAGAATTGGTCTGGCTGAGACATGCTTTGCCCAGGCTGGTCATGGAATAGGAGTGATGGAGAGGAGAAATTGAGTATGCAAGATAAGATTCTCTTTTGTGACTAAAGTCCATTAAAACTTCCTTGTTATTAATTGTACTCTATTGTGTTTAGTTAGGATTGTGTTTTCAAAGAATATTATCTTATAGTCATTTATTTTGTAGCTTATCTACCATTTTCTACCCTTTCTCACTCTCACATAGTCTCCCTGAAATTGTCTACTTAGGGGTGTTGTTTTGGTTTTGTTTTATGCCCTGGCAAATCCTAATGCTAGCAGTAAACAAAAGTGTCCACTGTAAATTATTTTTCCAAATGTATTCATATTTCCAACTGTATTTTTATTTACATGCTCCTTTCTACCATTTTTCTTTCTATGATTATTACCTCCTAGAAATCAAGGAAAAGTTCTATTAACAGAGAAATTAGCATCAAGGCACAAATACTTTCTAATGGCGATCAATGTCAATGTACATGAAATGTGTTTCATGGTTGAGAGAAGAAATAGGGCTAACCCAGACAATCAGGTATCCTTTTCCAGAGCCATTTCTATCTCTTATTCCCTATCCCCCACCCAATTCCATCAGCCATTCCTATTTATTCATTTTCTTCTTAAATCTCTGAAATCTGAATTATTGCTACTGTTACTCAAATCAAAAGTACTTCCCCAAAGGTCATCAAGATCCTGAAATATTTACAGAAAGTATACTACATATTAAGCATACTACAAATTAGGGAGTGTTTATAGAGTGGTGGACAAAACAAACAAAATCTCTGTTCTAATAGATACAGGAACTGGAAAGGAATATGGAAGGTAAACAAAGAATCATACAAATAAATAATTAAATATTTGACAAGTGATGTAAAGCAAAATAATGTGACCTTATGAAGAGAATAACAATGGTCACATTTTAATTGGAGAATATAGAATTTCTATCTGAAAAACCCATGCTTAGACCAAGGCCTAAATTATAAGAGTTATATAGATAAATAGAACAGAAGAGGAGCCCTGGCTGGTGTGACTCAATGGATTGAGTGCCAGCCTGTGAACCAAACGGTCATCAGTTTGATTCCCAGTCAGGGTACATGCCTGGGTTGCAGGCCAGGTCCCCAGTGGGGACCACATGAGAGGCAACCACACATTGATGTTTCTCTCTCTCTCCTTCTCCCTCCCTTCCCCTCTCTAAAAATAAATAAATAAAATCTTTTTAAAATGTTAAAAAAAAGATAAAGGGGTAAATGTGGTGATAAATGTTTTGGAAGTGTAACCTTAGAATATATTAGCCTGGGCTTTTTTAGGCACATTAATAATTTTATTTTAACTTAAGTGCAATGGGAATCTGCTGCTTGTAGAAGGGAATGATAAAATATAATTTAGGGTTTTGAAGTGTGGAGAAAGATGGATTTGAAGGGTACAATTGATTAAAATCTGCCTGATTTCAGATAAGAAGTGATAGAAAATTTGATGAGTAAAATTAGAGGTAAATTTTTATGTAGAGTTGACATAATTTGATTATGGTTTAGTGGGTTGAATATAGAAGGTGAAGGATAAAAAGAACATCTCAGTTTTCAAGCTTGGACAGTTGGAAGGACAAGGTATTTTCATTGACATAAGGTAGTCAGAAATAAGAGTAGATTTTTATCCTGTGAGGTATGGGGTTACCCAAATGTCCACCTTTTGATAGTTTAAGTTTCAGATGTCTATGAAATATCCAAGTGGTGATATCAAGTAAATTAGAAGGGTGACCTGGTCTGTAGATACTTTTAAGAATAATAAGCAAATAGATGGTGTTTAAAGCCAAAGGAATAAATGAAGAAGGATAAATGAAAGTTAACAAGAGTGACTCACAAGTCATTTCTTTCTGGTACATTTGAACTTACTAATTGTGTATTTCTCCTTGAAATTTTGTCTTTTTATAGGTGCTGTAACATTGTATTCTCCTTTCCAATCTTTGTTCATCTTCCTACCCTTTACATGAAGATAGTTCCAAAGGCTGCCCTTAGCTTTCTTCTCTCCAACTTCCTCCTTCTTCCTCTCAAATACGTTCCCTCCTTCAATAAAATTATCTTCTGCATTATTTAGAGTGTGTGATGGTTAATTTTATATATCAACTTGATTGCATCATGGTATGCTTAGATATTTGTCTGAACATTATCTGAGTGTGTCTGTGAGGGTGTTTCCTGATAAAGTGAGCATGAAATGATGAATAAGTGGACTCAATAAAGCAGTTTGTCCTCCATTGTGGGTGGGCATCATGCAATCTGACCAGGGAATGAATAGACCAAAAAGTCAGAGGAAGAAAAATGTCAGCCTTTGCTGCCTTTGCTTGAGCCTGGACATCAATGTCCTCATGTCCTTGATACTCTGGTTCTCAGGCCTTTGACTTTGAACTGAATTATAGCACCAGTTTTCCTGAGTCTCCAATTTGCAGATGGCAGATCAGGGGACTTCTTAGCCTCCATAACTGTGTAAGCCAATTCCTTATATAAATACCTTCCAATATATCTTCCATTGGTTCTCTTTCTTGGAGAACCCTGAATAATACAGGGCCATACAATCTATTATAGCATAAAGACTCCAGAAGGCTCAAACAAGATGCATGCTTAGTTTTCTCATATTATAATCCAATTCCAGATCAGTAAAAGGTTTGCCTGCATAGCATAATTTAGTAATCCAATTTACTTCCATTTTGTTTCTCTTTCATTTGCTAAGGTATTGTCTTCACATGCATGGTCAAAGTGTGGACGCAGTCATATCTGTGTTTTCACTGGATAGTGGAAGAGAATGTGAAGAATGCACGTCCATTATTTTAAAGGCTCCAGCCTGAATATCATGCATGTTGAGCTGGAAGATCCAGTGGTGAAACACAGGTGAGAATTCCCACTATGCATGGAGGATGGCAAAGATCATAACAATGTTGACCACCATAATTAGGAGCCCACAGACCTGGACCCACTGCCACTTCTATGTTTTGGAGTTGCCGAGAAAGACACAACATGCAAGATGCTGGTTGGAATTGCACTCTACTCAGAGAAAGAAGAGTTTCAGCAAGAACAGCATCTAGTGTTGACACTGGTCTCCCATGGTCACTGGACCCCTACTCATAGCTGAAAAAGGACTATGGACTGCACAAACCTGTCTTGTGCTGCAGTTGAAGACCCTGTTGCTTTCATGTAGGGACAGACACATACTGGTGGGGTTGGCCAGGTGCTATAAGATGTACATACTTAAGTAGTACAAGGAAATTTACTGCATACCCAAAATAGGAAAAGGTTTCTGCTAATACAGAAGTATTTGTGACCAAGCATCTTGGCTCATATCCTCAATATAAGGAAATGTTCCAGGTCCAGGGTATTGATTTGGCAATCGTTGGGAGAGGTTACAAGTTGTGCACGAGTGCTTCCTCAAAACAAAATATCACTATGTCCATCACTTAATTGGTGAAACTTTAGTCATACGATCACACCTAACTATATGAGCATGTGGGAAATACAGCTAGCTAGCTGTGTTAGTTTCCTACTGCTGCTATAACAAGTTACCACAAATTCTGTGACTTAAAAAAACTCAAATTTATTATCTTACAGTTCTGGAGGTCAGAAGTCTGAAATAAGTCTCACTGGGTTAAAATTAAGGTAGGGCTGTGTTCTTTCTGGAAACATTAGGGGAGAATCTGATTCCTTGCCTTTTCCAGTTTCTAAAGTATTCTTGTATTCCTTGACTTGTGGGCCCTTCCTTCTCATTTAAAGCCAGCAGCATATTATTTTTAAATCTGTTCTGATTTCCTCATCTGCTTCCCTCTTTCAGTTTAAAGGAAGAACTCTGATTAATTAAGCCCACCTAGATAATCCAGAATAATCCTATTTGAAATTCAGCTGATTTAGCCAGCTTAATTACACCTGCAAGCTTAACCTCCTACCCTTTGCAATGCAATCTAATAGATTCAGTCACAGGTTCTAAAGATTTGGATGTGCACACCTTTGGGAGTCATTGCTTGACTTACAACACCAGTCATGTGAATGTCAGGCTACAGCTCAATTTCCATGGAAGAAAGGATAAATGGAGTCTAGCAGTCTTTACCACATGAATTCTTATGGCTTTATCTATTTAGGTAAAAGATAGATGAAAATTTAAAGAGTTGAAATGGTGGTAGTTGAAGTGTACTACTTCAATTAATTCTGCACTGATGTCTTCCCAAAGTACCTGTAAAATATTTTTACCTGAAGTTAAGTCTCATGTATAAATCAGAGCTAATCACATAATTTTACCCCAGTGGTACCATCATGTCTTTTTTTAACCCTCACCTGAGGACATGCTTATTGATTTTAGAAAGAAGGGAATGCAGGGGAGAGAGGGAGAGAAGCATCAATGTGTGAGAGAAACATTGGTCAGTTGTCTCTCATACAAACTGCAACCAGGGACTGAACCTGCAACTATGCATATGCCCTGACGTGGAATTGAACCCATGACATTTCAGTTTACTGGAAGATTCTCCAACCAACTGAGCCACACCAGAGAGGGCACCATCATTTCCTGTCACAGCTAATAACCTTGAAGTTTTCCTTAACTCTTCTTTTCCTTTTTCATGTATATCATAACTGTCATGAAGTACAGAAGAAGACAGTTTGGTATTTCTTTATTTGATATGCCTTTTTGACTTGCTCATTTTTAGTTCCATTTCCTTTGTTCAGTTGCTCATCTCTTCACTTATCACTTACTAAAACACCCCTCTTTTGACTTTGCTTTCTCCTGTGCTAGAATATGTCCTAATTTTGAAACTGTTCCATCTATTGCTTTCTTTTATTGTTTTTTAAAAATGGGTTTAATCATCACCTTCTGGCCAACCAACCTCCTTATTTTCTATCTCAGCCCCTTTTCTGGGGCTTACTAAGCTGGCAATGACCTTACTCAACCCATCTCTTGACCACATGATAATTTCTTTTTACTTTATTTTTAAAAATCTGTTTAACTTATTTTCACTAATGTTCAAATACAGTTGTCTCCATTTTCTCACCACCACCTTCCCCTACCCCACCCACCCCCACCTTCCACCTCCCACCCTCAATCTTACCCCCCTTTGTCTGTGGGTCTTTTATACATGTTCATTGATGACCCTTTCTTTTCTGTTACCAGTTTAATCCATTCTCTCAACCACAGAGGTATATCTCTGTGCCTTTCCCTATGCTGAACCCTCCCAGTTGGGATGCCCTCCCTTTTTTGTTAATGAACACCTTAAACCTACCCCAGTGTTTTGCCTTTAGCTTGCCTAGAAAGTCATTAGCTACCACTCTAGCTAGTGAATGTCTCATTTCTTAGCTATTGCTTTCCAGGTTAACATTGTACATATAGCGGTTTTTTTTAATTTGTAATTTATTTGTAAATGTTTCAAATACATAGTAAATTTTTTAAGGCAGTCGGCTATGTCTGGCATTATAACATTGTTTTTGCTTACTTTACAGTGCCTAGCATAGTGCTAGGAAATACAGAATCTTAATAAATACTTGTTT
>JAPYXV010005712.1:0-10331 GCA_028533065.1 Trachops cirrhosus | reverse complement strand
GTTCTGAATGTAATGGTCTGTTTTTAAAATTCCCTCTGTGGCTGTCATCTCTGCCACAGTAAGTATTAAAAACACATTATCTATGCAGAATGTGATACAGGCATAATTCTTAAGAAGCTTCTGGAACATAATTTAGAACATTTCATTATTTGTAGATTTGGGGGCATGAAATTTCAAATGTATTTTTCTCTAATTTCACGGAAAGCCTGTGGTATAAGTTCAGTGCCTTTAGGATCATGAATATTTGGAAAAGAGTGAGGAGCGAGAGAGACAAGGGGGTAATAAAAAGTGTGGCCATGGTTTGGAAGCATCAGTAGCTTATCAGTACGGAACTTACTCAACCGCAGCTGACGTCGATGTTGCTAAAGAGGATCATCCGTGTGAACCGGAGGTCAGAGGCAGATGGGGCAGCGCCAAAGAACAAGGAAATTAGCCCGGCTCTGTCGTGGGCTTTCAGAACATTCCCAGTGTCCTGGGCGTTGTCTCAAGCTCCGTTCCAGTGGCAGGCAATGTATTGTCCAGTGGAAGGCAGTCCTTCACAAAGACAAGGAAGAGAAAATGCTTGGGCCCTTCCATTTCGTTGAAAGTTAATTAACCTGTCTTTTATTGTCTACTAATTGATTAAATGCTGAGGACCAGTCCCCTAAGAGCTATCTCAAAGTTGATTTTTTTTTAGAAAAAAAATCAGATATTAGAAACAATATAGATACACATCCGTGGCCCGCTGCCAGTAGACTGTTAGGTGTGCGTCCACGCATTCAGAGGGAGGCCGGAACCACTCAGGGACGTCTGTCTGTAAGGAGGCCGAGCCCGAGGTGTGTCCAGGTGCTACTAGAACCATCTCATTCAGTATTTGAATGAAGAAATGTTAGCTCTGGTGATTTATCAGTGCAGGTACCTGTGACGCCTCACCTGCGCAGCCGAGTCAGCTTCTCCTAGTTCTTCCTACCGCAGGTGAAGGTGGATGACCGTTGGCATCTTGTTCCTCACATCCCAGTGAACAGGCTTCGGCTGGAGCTCGGACCGCGCTGGGGGCAGGGTTCACAGCAGTGCCAGCAGCGCGGACCGCAGTGCGCTTCCCCTAGCCCGGACAGCTCGGGGAGCAACAGCAAGCACCGGGCACAGTTGCGCTGAAGCCGTCCACACACAGCGGGGCTGCCCCAGGCTCATCGGGATGCAAGGGTCTCCCACCCAGTCACACCTGCCTTTTTCAAATCAAGTTGCTCTGTCTTCCCAGTCTTTTTTAAATGTCAAGGCTAAATGTAAAGTCCACTCAGCGTCAAAGGCAAAGTGCATCTGACAACTCACAGGTGCTTTTATTCGGGTTCGTACAATGGGGAGAATGTTCCATGCATGAGGCCAGGGTCCCTCCGAGGGCGGGGCTGGGTTTTCTCCGAGGCAGGAGAACAGGGGGGTCCCCTGCGAGCCTCGTGGACACAGTGGGGGTGGGTTTGGGTCTCATCAGAATGTGAGAGGCCAGGGTGAGTTTCAGGAACACAAAAGACTCAAATTGAAGATGGAAACTGATTTATAGGATATGAGTACAAAAAATAAAATTTAAATAAATTGCAAAGTAGAGGCCATTCATTACAGTGATCAGCCAACTGCAAGCAGAAATGAACAGGAAACATTTCAAAACCCATGAACACCCATGATGACAAAATAGAATATTGAACTAGCATGGAAACATCGGTAGGTGCTGCGGAATGTGTACTGTTTAGCAGCTGTGGCCTGGAAACTTCCAGGGGAGTCCCATGCACCAACGCCAGGAGGTACCCCAGTCTTGGGCAATGCGGAGACCCTGAGGAACAAACTAGCCAGTGAAGCAGGAAAAGGGAAGGAAAAAAAATGAGGAAAAGGAGGTAGAGAAGCTGAGAACCCAGTGCAAACAGAGCAGGAACCCGTAGAAAGTCCTCAGTCTGCTAGGCCAGCAGCCCGGACACAGTGCTTCGTCTGGAACAGCAGTTACTAGGGTCATTTCCTTTGGGAACCAGGCCACAGCTCTGTCAGGAGCAAGTCCCTGCCCTTTCTAAGCGCCCGTGGACACCAAGGACAGTCGCTGAGCAGGCCCCCGGGTCTTATCTGTGCCCAGCCAGTTCCAGCAAGTATACCAAGGGCAAAATGCAGTGCTTTAAAGTTCCGCTTACTTTTCAGCTCCCGTTCTCCTCCATCTTCACCTTACCTTGCAGGTACCTATCACGTGTCCTCCATGGTCTGGAAATCTGGAAACACCAAGACCTTCAAAAGGGAGACCTAGTTATGAATAATGCATCACAGTTCCTTTGCTCTGAAACCTCCCGGCTCCATCAGCATAATCAGGGGCTCGTTCAGGTCCCCCCGGGGAGGTGCTCTTGGAGTTTCTTCTTACACGTTAGAGGCGAGACATATCCATTTGGGAGAAACCAAGACATGTTTCTCGAAGCCACACACACAGACGGAGCTGATTTTATCAAGCTAAATCAGATGAGGTTAGAGGAAAATGTTGGAGCGTGATTTCTGTGTCGCCCGTGTTTAACTCATAAAGTTTGAAAACAAAGATTTAGACATATTTTGACTTCACTGATGGTGAAAGAATGCATTATCTGGAAATATATGAAGGTAGAAAAAGCCTTTTTTTGGTACCGTATGAATTTGTGACATCAACTCATAAATTATTGAAAATGTGAAGTTAACCTTTTAATAAGAACACATCCTACACAGATGGGGGAAAATACCCAAGAACATGAATTTTATACAAAGCAATGAGCAAAAAAAAAAAAAAAAAAAAAAGAAGGAAAATACAAATTATAAAGAGGAAAAAAGACAAAGCAAAATATGTGCTTCTAGCTCAACCTTCACAAATGCCACCGTTAGTAGTTCTGAGGTTGCTCCCCGACACCCCGTGGGACAAGGCTGTCACCAGCCTGGGGGACCGCAGATAACCAGCTCATCCTGTTTCAGGACTGGCCTCCTCACTTACTCCATAAAGGAGAAGCCCAAGTCCCCTGTCCCCCCGCCCCGCTCCTCCACAGGAAGCCACCAGGAAGGCGGTGACTGCTCTGCCTCCTCAGGCACCCGGGGCAGGGCCCAGGCTCCCTCTAACGGAGTCCGCACTCTGTGTGTTCTCCGCAGAGTTTCCGTCCCGAGTTCCTTCCCTGGGCCCAGCCTCTGTGCAGTGGGATGTAAAATCCTGAAGAAAGGACCCTTTCCCAGTTATGCCCACAAGGTCACAGGGGTGTCCCACCTGCCTGCGGCCCAGGACGGCTGTGAATGTGACCCGACACAAAACCATAAAGTCACCTAAAACGTGGTAAGATTTCTCTGTGATGACATGTCGCAGTGCATTTAATGTGTGGCCCGAGACGACTTTTCTTCTTCTGGCGTGGCCCAGGGACCCCAAAAGGCTGGCCACCCTGGGGCAACACGCCCGGCACAGGACAGTTCAGCACATACAGGGCGGGCAGAAGGAGGCTTACTGGTGCTTGTGTGGAGAACAATACAATAATAAATAATCATACCAGAGTGAACTCTGTTTCACGTGCTCACAACTGTCACCCCATCCTGTATTTGTTGAATAAATTAGCAATTAATCTTGAAAACCTAATTTCTAAGTGATGTGCTCCTTGATCTGGTTTTTAGAATTCTAATTTTGTCCTAAAAAGGCCCGTCTAAGATAAGGATAAGAAGGGAGAGGACGACCTAAAAAGTAAAAAGTCCACCCCTCCACCTCCTGACGCAGACAGCGGAGAAGGGGCAGCAGACAGGACAGCTGCCACCTGCTCTGTCCTGGGGGAGGGCAGGACACGGTTCCACTTCTCCCAGTGGTCTCCCAATGTACAGTCCATGGGTTCTGCGTTCCTGGTCTCGTTCCTCCACCCACCCAGCCCCGGCAGGGTGACCAGGTCTCAGGGACAGCAGCCCCTCCCTGAGGAGGTTAGCGATGGAACCAAGCGTGGGGACCTGACCAAGGGCAGAGACCCCCGCCCATGTACTCGGGACCCTGTGGACCCACTGCCCCTCCTTATGGTGACACTCTGCCTGCCAGGAAGACAAGGAGCACAGAATCACATGTAGGAATTCTCTTGTTCTAAATGCAGGATGGATGTAATGTGGCATCAACATCTATGAGGCACAAGCAAAACAAATTATTATTGACTCATGTATCACTTTTTGAAAAATGCATTAGTGTAACATGAGCATACGTAGTGGAAGAATTTCACATAAGTGCCGTGCTGTAATGATTTGGAAATACTTTTGTCACTGGGGACAGCGTTGAGTTTTAGCTAAGCCCCGTGCTCCCAAAACGCAGTGACGGATGCCAAGTGCCCCCCAGCTACTGCGCAGGGGCTCAATGAGTATTTGTTGAATGAATGAAAGAACCTGCTGAATAAAGAGTGTAATTAGCTCTTTAAAGTTTTAGGAGTTTTATAAACTGGTCTGTGTTAAACTCTGTGTGCCTGGCACATGGCAAATGCATGCCAGTCATTCCTCTGAATATCAATAACCCTTTCGAAAAAGTTCTCAGAACTTCTATCTGACAGGAACAGGTGGCTCTAGTAATGGAGAGGGGGAGAGATCGGGGGAGGTGGGCATCCACCTCGCGACCCGAGTCGTATCTCATACTGAGTCGTGTGGGGAGTGACGAGCCCCTCTCATTTTGACCCTGGAAGACGCCCTTGGGGCCTGTCTCTCCTTCTGGTTGCGTGAGGAGGGCTGGGGCCAACCACAGTAAGAGGCAGCACGAGTCTTATAAACTGTCCGCCAGGTCCTCTCCCTCCCTTCTCCTCTCTGCTCCTTCCGGTCACGGTCATCACCTAGTGTGAGGTCCGTGCACACAGACCACTCGGGGGCAGCTCGTGGTGCCGGGACTGACGGAAACCTTCGGCAGGGTGGGGAGGCCACACTGCCGGCGAGAGGGAGGGGCCTCTCCTGGGAGGGATGTGAGTCAAAGCTCGTTTGCACGCAGTGTCCACCGTCCCGAAGGATCACACTCCTGACCCGATCCATACACTGAGAGTGTGGGGGATACAAAGCTTGTTGACTGAGATGTGTATTTCCTTTCTTTTTTTTTAAGATTTTATTTATTTATGTTTAGACAGAGGGGAAGGGAGGGAGAAAGAGAGGGGAGAAACAGCAATGTGTGGTTGCCTCTCGCACATCCTCCACTGGGGACCTGGCCCACAACCCAGGCATGTGTCCTGACTGGGAATCGAACCTGGGACCCTTTGGTTCACAGGCCGGTGCTCAGTCCACTGAGCCACACCAGCCAGGGCTAGATGTGTATTTCTTTAATTCTATCAGGGAACGTAAGTTCCGGGGAAATGCTGGGATTTTAATTCTCCCATTCTTATTCACGAATTTAACTTGTCTCCATCTACGTGCATATTGGGGTGGTTTCCCACATTGTCCTATGTGTAATTCCTTTTACTGAATACTAGACTTTAAAATCTCCCGGCCCACTTCCCTGCCTCAGTTCCAGTTATGGACAGAGTCACAGGGAGGCTGGCGTCCTCGCTGACGCTGTCATCTGTAACACTGGGGGACAGCTCCACTCGGCTTTCCTCCGAGCACTGTGGGGTGCTTCACCGTCCGCCTCACGGCACCCGAGGAAAAGCGGTGACGTTTGCAGGGCTCCCTCGGGTGGGAAGACAGGGCTGCTTCTGGCCAGAGACCGCCAGCCCGGGGCTGCTGGGCTGGGGCCGCTGGCTGTTCTGAGTCACCCACCGTGGGCCTGGGACCCGGGGAGTGGCGGGCAGCTCAGCCATCATCCCGCTTCAAATGTGCGGTGCTTGCAAGCCTGTTGATTGTGGGTTGGAGAGAAGTGGGTTCAAGCCTCCCCCCATTTATTAACCTCGTGATCTTAGCTGATTTCGTTTTCTAGGCCTCAGTGTCCTCATTTGCATGAAAGCCGCCCCCACGGGCTGGTACCGTGTAAAGTGCCCACCACTCAACTCTCCGTGATGGTTAGTCTTGTTATCATGATTATTATTGACAACAAAATCATCATTCATAATGTTACTCAAAATACTTGTCGTAGATTCGTTAACTAGATACTCCCTAGAAAATCAGTGCCAGTTTCACGCTTCCAGGGGGCACGCCCCGTGGGGAGGCCGGCGGGCGTTAGGCCGGGTCCAGAGCTCCGGTCCGCTGCCTCGCACCCGCTTCTGTTTCGGGGCTGCGCGTCCCCAGCTCAGGCCGTGACCAAGACCCAGCGAGGGTTCAGCAGCCCGAGCTCGCCCTGTGCTGTCCAGCGGGGCAGCTCGAGCTGACTGGGGTCATTTAGATTAATACTACAATTAATTAAAATGCAACGAAATAAAAAATCAGGCCCTTAGTTGTCCCAGACGTCTTCATATTGCTCCCCAGCCTTGCGTGCCCGGGGGCAGCCCAGGGTCAGAGCGGACACGGGGCGTTCTCACTGACGCAGAGGGTTCCGTTGGCCCCGGCACAGCTGTCCCGTCTCCACCCGCAGGCCCCCTCGGAGGGTCCCCATCGGCCATTCCAGCAGCCGCGTGATTGTTTCCTTGTGGGCTGACTGTTCTGCCACGCTGCGGACGCCTGCTCTCGCCTGCACTGCTGCTTCCTCACTTCTCTCCACGAGGAAGCCCGGGAGGGGCTCTTGGCCCGGCTGTTAGCAGGGACAGGTGTTCCTTTGTCTTCGTTTTCTTCATGTTTGTTAAAGGGGGTGCTGCCTAGAAGTGCAGACTCTTACTCATCTTAAATGTTCTTGCTCCGCTAAGCCTCTGGTTCTTCCTCTGTGTCCTCCCCTACACGGAGACTTTAAACAGGATCACCGGAGGCAAGGGGACTGTGCCGTGAGCCTTCTGGCCCAGTGACATTTCCTACCCAGAGTTCCTCAGAGAGGAGGGGGAGGCACCCCAGCCGGGACCTACTTTGGAAGCGTCAGGGACGTGGTTACTCTGCACTTTGGAATAACTTAAACCTCCCACGTGGGAGCTGGATTCAGACAAGGGGAGGAAGGAGGGAGAAATTCACTCTCAACCATCCAAGTGAGGCTACAGACAAAGCAGGAGAGGATAGTAGTGACAACTCCTGGTGACGGATGGTCAGCCTGGGAAGCAATGGCGTGGGCGTGGCTGTGGCTCAGACGAAGCAGTCACGTGTCGCGTTTCCCTGGGCTGAGCTGGGGTGGCTGCAGGCAGAGGGGGGTCTGAGTCTGAGCAGAGAGGAGTCACGGACCAACTTGACTCTCTGCTCTGCCGCCTGTGCCCCCGACCTTGGAGCAGCGGGGAGACGGGCTCAGTGTCAGCCGTGGATGCTGCTGTGGGGCTGGGGGTGCACACTGGGGGCGCATAAGGCTGAGGAGGGGAATGGCGCCTGGCCACCTATTTGTGAGAGCCCAGGCACCATTGATCGGGCCCGAAGACTTTATCTCTCCTCTCACGTAAGCCCCCTGGCAACCCTGAATCACAGGCGTGATGGTGACCCCTCTGCAGACCAGGACACTCAGGTCCCCAGACACACAGTGACCAGCGGGTCCTCTGACCCAAGCCGGGCGGGGGAGCTGGATTCAAATCCATCTTGACTGCAGACTGCTGCTGTTTACGCCGGACTGTCTCTTCCTGACTGCGTGCCCTCCCCCCGTTGAGTTGCCAAGCTGAGTTCTCGGGTGGCCCTGGTCTCAGGAGGGTCTGAAGTGAGGCCTTTGCGTTGGGGCCGTTGTTTTGGACAAGTCACTTAATTCTGCACTGAGGGTTGTAATAGTCCAATCACAGCTCGTTCTCAAGGGCTAGCTGAGTCGCTGTGCACACAGCGATGAAGCCAGTCCCGGCACAGGGGCACGCTCAGCGGACTGGCAGGCAGTGATGACAGCGCCATGCCCAGCAGGAGTGGCTAACAAGCCCCTGAAGCAGGGCCACACCCTCCGTCCCGGTCTGTTCTGGACCTGAAGGCTGGTCTAAACCAGAGATGCCCACAGGCCTTCCCTCGACTCCCTGTCACCGCTGTGGGCAGAGTCTCAGACCTAGAGTGGACAGAGCCGTGGCCCTCGCCGCTCAGGGAGGGACCCTGCCCTCGAGCTCTGGCCGTGTTGAAATGCTCTCCGAGCGCTCACTTTCCAGTCCTCGCAGGCAGTGAAAACCTCGGACCCCGGCGGGATGCCGCTGTCCCTCCTCGGACGCACGGACCGAGCGGAGAGCCGGACGCTCACCTGGGTTTCCCCCGGCCCTTCGGAGCTTCCGGTCAGCCTCAGTCTCTCTTATGCGTCCTTATCACTTACGTGTCACTCGGGGGTAAACATTAGCTCATAAACGGTGACTGCGTGCTCCTCTCCCTTTCAGCTTATTTCACATTTTGGGTTTGATTGTTTACAAAGTTTTGTTGTTTCTTTTCTAAACCCGGCACCTAGGAGATTAGGAAATGCATCGATTGGAATCCTACGGTGGCCTAATGGTGAGGCTGTGAACGAGGCTCCCAGGAATAAAGACTTAATTATATGAGTCAAAGTTTGATTTAAATTGTAAATTCTCTGTTGATACCTAATTTCGGTCTCAGTTGAAGTGAACTGAATTTTAAAGACCGAGCCCGGGCCACTGGCGGACAGCAGCCCCATCTAGGGGCGGAACTTCCTGGCATTCCTCCTCTCTCCGATCTTTCCCTGTCGAGGGAATTTCCCATCAGCCTCTCTGGGAAGCTGCAGGGTGTTGCACAGAGAGGCAGAGGACAGGAGGATGGTCGCCAGGGGGACAAGGCCTCGGGGACACTTTCTTTCACAGGGTGTCTCTGCCTGAGGTTACTTGTGCTGAGAAGGGTTCCCCTCGCCCATTTGGTGCCCAGGCCTCCAACCAGAGGGGACATGCACACCAGTCCCACTGCTGGAAGGCGAGCCACATGCAGAATGATGCCTTAACAGCTTCCCGGGCGCTGGCACGGGCGCCCATTTAAAAACCTGGGCGCCTCATACAGCTCGACTCCTGTCACAGCCTGGCCTGCAGGAAGGAGGGGGCGCGAGCCCAGAGGTCGGTGGCCTTCTCTGGCTCCAGGAATGTTTTTATGGATGAGGGGACGAGGTGGGACCCAGGGGGACACCTGGAGGGAGCAGCGAGGGGCTTCCAGCCGGGTCCCAGACAGGGCACTTCGGTTTCCCCTTTCCTCCCCTCCCTTCTGTGGGTTGACTCTGAGCTCTCCTCCCTGGAGCCGCGACTTTGAGGGTCACCGTCTCTGGTTTACACCTAGAAAGTGACAGCGGAAGGATGAGATGGTTTAAGAAGCGCGTGTTTATTATACTGAAGAGGACCCCGTTTCATTGCTTTTCACACCCCGCTTAGCGGGAGGTGGTGACATTGGAACTTGAGTGCGAGTAGGAAGCCAGGTTCGGTCCAAACCTGCCCGTTGACCATGCTAACCGCGGCGCCTGTGGCAGCCTCCCCAGGTCCCGCCGTGGTCCTCAGCCGGGGCCTGAGCTATGGGGGGAGCTAGCTGTCTGTACCTGTGGATGGGGTAGGGGTGGCAGGGCCCGGGGCCTGTGTGGGGCAGAAAGAAGGAAGAAGGCAGTACTCTCGGGTGGAGGGCGAGTTCCGGGCTTGGGAACAGCTGCGCGGGGTAGCAGGGCTGGCGCCGGCTGTGAGAGACAGGCACGAGCTCGGCGGCCTCTCTGCCGCAGCCCGGCCCGGCCCGGATCCTTCCCACGGGAAGGTGTTCTGTGAATCGCGGTCCCCCACCATTAAAGAAAGCTTGTATTCTTTGTGGGGAAAGACATGGAAAAGACCAAGAGAATTGCTCGTTGGAAGGCGACCAGATATGTACCAAAAACTCCGTGGGGAGTGAAGACGAGTGGGAGTGCGTCTGTGGGCGGCCGGGGTGGCGCTGATGTGCCGTGAGCTGCTGTGGACGGTGGCGGGACTCCCACCGCGCAGGAATGGCTCTGCGGAGCCTCCAGGCCCAGACACAGAGGTGGCCCACGCCCCCCACCATCCCGTAGAAAAGGAGTGTGTGTTAAGCGTAAAAAGAACTGGGACCCCTGTGATAGAAACAGTAACTCCGTGGCAGACCGAGGTGTGGGAGGTCTGCAGGACCCCACGCGGTGCGGTGGGCGCGCCGCTCCGGTAGCCCCCCCCCCCGTGTCTGGGTGTCACTGGTGGGAGCCCAGATCCATCGCCACCACGGCCGCTCTGCACCTGGGGACCTCACGGGCGCCTCTGCCTCCCGCAGGGCGCGGCGCCCTGCATCACTGTCCTGTTAGTCTAAGCAGGATAGAGCAGATTGTTTATTTTGGTTTCGCTCCGCTTCAGGCTGTAACATCAGCTGTAACTCCTAGAGTGACAAATTCCAATGGCAGTGTCACAGATTAAACAAGGGTGAGAAGACCTCGGAGTGCGTGTTTCCCCAGGGGG
>JAPYXV010005711.1:0-10332 GCA_028533065.1 Trachops cirrhosus | reverse complement strand
CAGGGATTTGTGGTTCTGGGTTAAGCTTAGCAGAAAAAAGATCCCACAATAAGCAGCAGACCTTCCTCATCACTTTGTGGACAACTAGGTTCCCTTTATCTTATCATTTTAACAACTTTTATTGATTGATTTTTAGAGCGAGAGGAAGGGGAAGAGAGAGAGTGTGTGTGCAAAACATTGATTTGTTGTTCTGCTTATTTTTTTAATTTATTTTTAGAGAGAGAAGGGAGGGAGGGAGAGAGAGAATGAGAGAGAGAGAGAAACATTGATTTGTTATTCCACTTATTTATACATTCATTCATTGATTCCTGTGTGTGCCCTGACTGGGGATCACACCTGCAGACTTGGCATACTTGGCACTCCAACCAACTGGGCAACGGACAAGAGCCCCAGAAGCTTTTCTTAACCACTTCAGCCTACACTGACCTGAACATTGTGACTCTTTTTTATAGTCTGAGTCAGGTAAATACAAGTGGTAAGAGAACACCAAGGTCAAAATAAGAAAGCTTTAGTTCTTATCCACGCTCTAGCACTTTAGTCATTGAAAAATTCAGCACATTCTCTGAGCTCTATGGGTCAGACACTGAACAGGTGGGAGAATACAGAGATGAAACATTAATATACATTTAATTAGACTCAGCACTAAAGAATTACACATTGTGAAGAAAGCAACAGTGCTCTCCAAGATCCCTGTTTCTCCTCTCTTGTCTTGGCCCACAGTTAAACTGGATGCCCCAGGTATCCTTGCCCCACTTCCTGACAGGGAAATCTGAGCAGAGGCAATGGACACTAATTTGAGGCCTGGGGCATGAAATCTGCTTCCAAGCCGGGATCATCTGCACGATATTTCTCCCCCTGCCCCCATCTGAATTTCAATATCCAGGACAACTTCAGGAGTCATGAGTTGACCATGACAGAACCTCTGACCTCTGTCTACCTGGCTCCCTTCCTTCTCTTTCACCACAGACCCACACTGGACGATCACAAGAAAGAATAAACCCATATTGTGTTAAGTCACTGATATTCCAGGGTTGTTTCTTTTCTTTTTAATTAAACTTTCTACTTTGTGATCACTGTAGAGTCACATTAGGATTTTTCTTAAAGCAGCTAGTGCGACTCATTCTGACTAATATACAAGTATGGAAACATAGTCATAGTCCTGTAAATTCAAAGTTGTCCTGCAGTATTACTATTTCCCAATCAATTGGCTTTGTGCAATAAACTTTCCTCAGACCACCAACTTCCTACCCACTCTCTTGATGTATGTCCTCACACTACAGTGATAGCGTTCTGCACAACCAGGGACAGAAAGCCAAAGCCCCATCCTGAAGCTAAGGAATCAGACCACTTCCTTAGACAGTTTTTACATCTCCAGCTGTCTTCTTACCCAGGCAAGGAAGAGAGAAAAGACCTTTCTGTTTATTTGTTTTAAACTTCCTCATTCTATTATTAGTAGGCATTGTAGTGTCGTACCACCTGTGCAACAACATGCAGTCTGAGAGGCACAGTACCTGAGAGGTTTACATGGCATCTGGGTATCGTAACATCTAGGCCTGTGTGACCGGCAAGACTGTCACACTGGAATCTGGACAGAGAGAGGCAATGTATTGGAATCACTGAGAGCATGGCTAGGGATTGGACAACCTGAAAGCAAATCCCAACCCTTGATTCCACTTTACCCTAGCTATATGACATTGGTCAAGTCTTCCAATCTCCCTACATTTGTTTCCTAAGAACTGAGGATAATAACAGTACCTGTCTCGGGGTCATGTTGTGATAATCTGATTAATTATTCGTGTCCTTCCAGGTTTCCTTCCCCCGTTTTTAGCTGCTAAGATATTACAGCCCAGCTCCAGAATCTGATTTTATAATACACACATACACTCCAGACTGTGTGGGTTAAATTTCTGACTGTAACAAATAAAAATTAGAACTCAACCATTTTACATCCAAAAAAGTGGTGAGAGGGACAAATTAGATTTCAACAGAAAAAAATAGGATAAGCCTGGCAAGTTCTAGAAGGCCACCTGCCCTGCCGCACTGCACAGCTGCCCAGGACTTGGAAAGCAGCCAGCTCAGAATGAGGCAGGGCCTAGGGGCTTTGGCCTCAGCAACTCCTAAGTCTCTCTGAGTGGTTTATGGGTCAAAGTGTCTGCTTTACCCATGAAAGTTAAAGCAGAGAAGTTAAAGCAGGGAGCCTGCTTTGGGCTGGAGTTCCACAGCAAGTAAAAAAGCAAAGAAAGTCTATTATTGGCTACTGGTAACATCTCTGACAATGCCACAGGGAGGAATAGAAAAAAGATTGTTTTTAAGAAAATGGTAAAAAGAAGAAAACTGCTGCATTAAAGTAATGTGCTTTCTTCTTGACTTAGATTCAGGGAAGACCAGGAAGATAAGGGAAATGCCATAAAGTGTGGTTCTTAGCCAGGCAGGCAAAGGCCCAGTTTTGGGATATGTCTGTAGGGGTCCACAGTCACCTCAACATGGGCCTCTATGGAATGCATGTTGTTTTGAACTAAAGGCAACTTTAGCCACAGACTCAGGAGAAACTTCTGTTCCCCAACACACACGCACTTAACTGCCTAGAAGAATTTGAATTAAAGGCCTTGCCCATAGAGATATCAGAGATAACCTCTCTAGTAGGGAAAACTCTTATTTACTTAACATCTGCTCTTCTTATCATGCTGTAGTGACCCTTTGAAAACTTCAAAGTGCTCATTACCTCATCCCTAGCTCCAGATGCCTTATACACCTCAGTCCCCCTTTCTATCTGCGAACCTCTCCTGCATGTGGGGTCTTTGACTCTCTCATGTATGTAGGGTTCCCACACACATATGTATTAAATTTGGTTATTTTCTCTTGCTATTCTATCTCATGTCTATTTGATTATTAGATCAGCCAGAGAAAGCTTGAGGGAAGAGGAAAGTTCATTCCTCCTCCACATGTTCTTATATTAGATAGGGGACTTGCTTATAGTATACTTTTAGGTGATAAATGATGAAATTACCTGCCTTGGTAGAGAGGGAACCCTCCAAAGGCAAAATGCAAGTGTATTGCAAGTTAGTTATGTCAGAGTTTGGCAGTCTACAGGGAAATAGCACAGAGCCAGGAAGGCCATCCTAAAGGAGGGCAAGACTGGCGACCAGGTGTCACAAGTAGAACCTGGAGCTCTAGGTGCTATTTGAAGCTGAGAGCAGAATCATGATTTTACTTATTATCAGCCTGGATTAGTTTCCTTGCACCTTGAACCTAGCTAGGCTACAAGGTTCACTGATGCTAGGCTGGGGTAGCAGGTAGCTTGTAGAACCAAGGTCCTCTCACCCCTCAGGTTAAATCAGAAAATAGGTGAAGAGGGTTAAATGGTAATGGCAAACTTTTTAATAAATAAGAAAATGGGTGAGGAGCCCATGTTTGCAGCACCTCCAACTCAGCTCTGCTTCCTGCAGGGCAAGACAGGAAGTGGAGAAGGAACAGCAAAGGGGCTGAGAAGAAACAGACAAAAAAAAGAGGAAAGCCAAAAGTGAAAAGCAGAAAGAATGTGTTCAATTCTGACGGCAGATCCAGAAGAGAAAGACTGAAAATATCCATTTGATCTGTTAATGTGGATGTTATAGGTGCCTTAGCTGTTTTGGTAGATGGTGGGGTCAAGACGAAATTGAAGTGTTTCGAAAGACAAATAGGTGAGGAACTGGAGACCACTATTTTGAGATGCTCCCTGTTTCAGAGACCAGAGAAGTGGGGGTAGTTGGAGGAGACTGGATTAAGTCCAGAGAGGGATTGCATTTGTTTTGTCTTGGTTTGCTTCATTTTAATTTTAAAAGATGGAGTGTCAGTCGGATTTTCAAGCTGAGTAGAAGAGGTTGAAGATGTCACAGAAGGAAAGTATGTGTATAACTGAGACCGTTATTGTCCTCCAATAGCCATTCTCCCACAGTCTATGGCAGTCGAATCTGAATTTTGGCTGAGAAAACTGCTTCCTGGTACAAAAATTGCACTTCTCCATTTCCCTGGCAGCTCATTAAAACAATGCAACCCAGTTCTGGCCATGGATATGTGGCAGGATAGTAAAAAGCTAGGAAAATTCCTGGGTAAGTGGAAAAGGGAAATTGAGACAAGAAAACTGAGGCCAAACAATTTAAACAACTACAGGCAACTAGTGATTTGCAAGACCTTATCTTCCCCAACCAAGGACACCTGAGAGCAAATGGTTTCTACCTCTCCTCCCTGACCAGAGAATACATAGATTATATCACCCTGGTCTGGGAAATAGAAAACAGATACTCAATTAATGCCATTTGTGACAGCCAAACCCAAGGACAGATAAAGTCAGGGGAACAAATAACAAAAACCCATTAGAACCAGGCAGACCCAAGATAAAAGTAGAACAGTAAAGCAGGCCAGAGAATAATACCAAACCCTCCCCACCCCATATGCTCATTTTGATGCATTAGCATATTTAAAATGCACCTGGAAAGCTAACAAATATTCTGCTGAAACCCTCCCCTAAGATTTTCACCCACAAAAGAAAGATAAAAGCCCTCAAGACAAAGACCGGTACTGGCTTGCTCTAGAGCACACCCAAGCCGCTTCTCAGGCATGAACTTTTTGCTTCCTCCTAAACTCTAAGGGTCCCCACGAGACTTATAACCAGTGGAGCAATGGGCAATGGCAGCTGGTCCTGGGTTTCTCCCTGATCCTGTGTCCAAGGCCCCCTTTGTCTCTGACTTTCCAGTGAGTTAAAAGCAGCCCCTCCTTGGCTCACTTCTGTCATATAACGTTTCTAGGGAGCCAAAGCAGCCCCACCTAGGCCCTCTCCCATTGCTTCTTCTACCCTAAGTCCTTCCTTGGTCTCACTGTCCCAGCTCTAATAAACATATTCTCAAAATGGCCTGGACTCATGTTATGAAATCTATCCTACATGAAATCAAGAACCCACACACTACATGCCAGCCTGAGGCAGACCTGCTCCAGTCTGGTCCCTGTTTGGTAACAGAAATAAAGGCAAAAATGTGTGTGATGTCCAGGAAGTATCCTTGAAGGAGAGGGGCCTGCCCTTCTCCTGCCTCTTCCTTCTTTTTGCTGCCTGACATGTAGATGTTCCAACTGGAGCATGAATAATGAGGAGGAAGCCACATTTTGAGGGTGGTGGTAGAATAAAAACATCCTGAGTCTATGGTGATCACAGTGCTGCCTTATAAGTCCTAGCTAGGCTATGTCTCTCTTGGGGGTAAAGTTGACCTGATTTAAAGCTGCTGTTATTTTCAGCTTCCACTTACAGAAGAACTTAATATTAGCTAAGGAAGGAGGGTAAGTAATGCAGTGAGATCTCTGAATAGAATGAGTGGGATGGGATAGAGAGTAATATAAAACTATTAGCCTTTGGTAGAAGGAGGAACACTTCTTTATTCCGAACTAGACTCCACCACTGCTTGCTATGTAATCTTAGGCAAATTACTTAACCTTTCTGCACCTGAGTGTCATCATCTATAAAATAGTGTAAGAGTAGATGTACATTATATGGTGCTATATAATGTTTGCTGTAGCCATTAGGATGTAACAGAAAAGAAAAGGGAGAGATGTCTACAGGAGCAAGTAGGTTTTTAATTTGTTGTAACAAGACAGGGATGTTTCTACCAAATGGCTTCTAAATTATCTGTGAAATAGAAGGCAAAACCCTTAAATGAGACTGGATGGTGTGGGGACAGAGGAATCAGAGATATGAGAAGATTTGCAAAGTTTGGGACAGATAGAGCAAGCTGACTAGAGAAAGCAGAAAAATTGCCAAGCAGCACTGAGGACCCATGTGAAGCTGGTGTACCCTGATCCTCACCTGTCTTTGGACATTAACCCTCCATTCAGAATTCAGGGAGGACCTGACCAGTGTAGCTCAGTTGGTTGGCCATCCTCCTACAAAGTGGAAGGTCATCGGTTCAATCCCTGGTCAGGGCACATGCCCGGGTTGCGACCCAGTCCCAGTGGCAATTGATCAGTGTTCTCTCTAACACTGATGTTTCTCTCCCTCCCTTCCCCTCTCTCTAAACATAAATAAATAAAACCTTATTTTTAAAAAAAGAATGCAGTAAAGAGCCCTGTAATCAAATGGCTCTCTGGAACCACCCAGAGGTTTACTCTCTGCAAGTTGACATGAAAAGATAATTTGTTATGTGAAAAAAATACCCATGTACCATTTTCTTTGTGTCTTTTGTATTGTTGGTTATAAACACACCTGTAATGGGTTTATTGAATGAACTGAACCCAGTGCAGTAGTAACAGGTCTCAGCTTTCTTTCCAACAACTTCCTGCACACTTTCTGCATTGAATGCCCTTTTCACATCACGCCTACCATGACATCTCAAGCAGATCCCATAGATGCCGGTCATTTGCAGATAGAAAAACATTTTCACATTGGTAAATAAAACTAAACTCCTTTCCATGTATTAAAATAATTCATTCTTGCCTAAATTAAAATATAAAACATTCCCTATTCAAAATTTCTTCTACCCACCTTGCACTTTCAGCTCAGACCAGTTCTTTGGCTTTGGAACTGGTGATAATGAAAACAGACAGGGACAACTTTTTCATATCTATGTACTTCCTTCATGTCCTGCAACTGGCTCCTCCAGAGTCCCTACCAGGTGTTTGAATGTGATTTCTATGTATAGCACTAGCTTGTCATAACTGAGCACTTAACACCCTCTGCAAAGAGGTGTCAGAATTTGGCTCTCTCCTGGGGACATTTGTGGATTTCAGAGGCCCAGTAGGGATCTCAACGCTGTACAGTTTTCTGGCCCAGGAGATGGGAGATGGACAGAGAAGTGGGCAGGAAGAGGTAATCTTCCTCTTCTCCTGCTAATTTCCTAAGACCCCACCTCCTCAGCGCCTCTCCACTGATGTACATTCTGCAGTCTCTTATTGTCAACACCAAGTACTCTTGTGGACTTATGTGTTCAGCTGTCTTCTGCAGCATCCACTTGACTTGGTCACATCAACCGCTCAGCATGCAGACTACCCCATTGCTGCCTTCTCTCCTTGCTCTAACATGGAGGGTTACTCCAGCCAGCCTCCCCACTTGAATTTATACATAAGTGGAAAGGAGGAAGCAGACTCTGTCACATGTCAAGTTCTTCCAAGAATGGTCTCATCACCCTTTGCTCTGGTAACTTCATTGGGACTGCTTTGGATATAAGTTTCTGCAACTCCCCAAGCCTTTTTCCACAAGAAAAATACCAGATTCCCAATCATTCTGAGTGGTTTTCTTGGCACTATCCCTCCCACACACACACAACACAGACGTGTACACAAAAACAAACATACTTAGAAAATCACAGCACTTGCCCCCTGTACTTTAACTTTCATAGACTTTTTAGACTTCCATTCTACAGACTGAAGGTGAATGTTAGGGTGAGGGTCAAAGAATCTGTTCAATCACATTTTAAGTAATCTTTTGGGCATGTGTATTGTCTAAGCTTAGAGCTTTTGTCAAAATATTGAGGTGTAAGAAGTCCCATTCACCATTCTGCTACACACACACTTGTTATGAAAAACACATGAAGAAGGAGTCGTGGTTCTCTCCAGAAAAACAAACATTCAGGAGTCTGGGGTAGAAAGGAAAGATTCTCCTGAAAAATAAATATTTAACATGTGCATATATTACTTTTTCAGTTTTAAGAAAACTGAGCTTTAAAAAAATTGAAAGCTTTCCTATGCACTCTCCCATCTCTGAGAGGGTCTTGTTACACCAGTGTAGCAAACAAGTGTGGGCAATAGCACACGAAGCAAAGCAATGCATTCCTTAAAGGAAGGCCTTCCTTAAAGCAACTAGTTGGACAAGTTGATTTCAAACAAAAGTTTATTTCAAACTTCCCCTCAAGGGAGCTAAGCCTCCAAGAAATTCAGTTGAAAAATTTCTTTGAGGGAAGGAGGCTTGACTGGGAGGAAAAGAGGGTATGTAGATAAAATTGTTCGATATGATACAAGAAAAATATAACTGGTTCAAGGTCATTAGGCTCATCACTACAAGACTAATAGTCAGCTAAGAGGGCTAAAGCTTAACTTTCCAAAAGGGGCCGTTAATCAGATAAAATAACAAAGTTCTTTTCCACTGAGTCTATCAAGGTTGTTTATGATCGGTGCCATAGCATGTGACTTCACTTTTTCTCAGGTTTCAGGTTTTTGTTTTTTTCCTGTTTCTAACAGCTGGATTCCCAGTCTTATTTGTCAATAATGTTGCTTGCGACATTTAGACTTCCAGCCAAGATAGAGACACAGGTAGATACACTGTGCCTCCTCGTACAACAAAAGAAGGACAAAAACAAATTTAAAAACAAAAAAATAACCAGAACTGCCAGAAAATCGAACTGAATGGAAATGTGATAACCAAGAAGTTAAAGAAGAAACATTCATCCAGTCTGGTAGGAGGGGTGGAGTTGGGCAACCAGGTCGGAGAGGACTCACTGCAAGGCGGTGGCTAGAAGACCAGGGTAAGTAAGGCAGTGGCAGGCAGACCAGGCGAGGTAGCAGCTGGTGGACCAGGTGGTCCCACATTTGCATGTGGATAAACCAGGAGCAACAACTGGGGAGCAAGACAGACTGCACAACCTAGGGTTCTAGCACAGGGAAATAAAGCCTCAAAACCTCTGACTAAAAAAACCTGTGGGGATTGCGGCAGTGGGAGAAACTTCCAGCCTCACAGGAGCATTCATTGGAGAGACCCACAGCATCCTAGAACATTTACAAACCCAGCCACCTAAGAATCAACACCAGAAGAGCCCTATTTGCTTGTTGGTAGTCAGGGGAAGTGACTGAAAGCCAGCCCAGAACAAGCGGCATTGTTGCCTCTCCAACCCCTCCCCGACATATAGCAACACAACACAGCAATGAGAGTGGCCCTGTACTGGCTAATACCTAAGGCTCTGCCCCTTACTATGTAACATGCAGACCAAAACAAAAATATGGCCTAAAGGAGAGAACAGATCAAAGCTCCAAAAATAGAACTAAGTGATGAAGAATAGCCAACCTGTTTAATGCAGAGTTCAAAACATTTGTTACCAGGATGCTCACAGATATGGTTGAGCATGGTTGCAAAACAGAGGAAGAATTGAAGGCTATGCAAAGTGAAATACAGGAAAATGTATAAGGAACCAACAGTGAAGGGAAGGAAATTGAGATTCAAACCAACAATTTGGAACAGAAGGAAGAAATAAACATTAAACCAGGACAGAATGAAGAAACAAGAATTCAAAAATATGAGAAGAGGCTTAGGAACTTCCAGGACAACTCTAAATGTTCCAACATCCAAATCATAGAGGTGACAGAAGGAAAAGAAGAAGAACAAGAAATTGAAAACTTATTTGAAAACATACTGAAGGAGAACTTCCCCAATCTGGCAAAGGAAATAGACTTCCAAGAAGTCCAGGAAGCTCAGTCCCAAATAAGTGGGACCCAAGGAAGCACACACCAAGGCATAGCATAATTACATTACCTAAGATTAAAGATAAGGATAGAATCTTAAAAGCAGCTAGAGAAAAGGTGAAAGTTACCTACAAAGGAGTTCTAATAAGACTATCAGCTGATTTCTCAAAAGACATTTTACAGTCAAGAAGGGATTGAAAAGAGGTATTCAAAGTCATAAAAGGCAAGGACCTACATCCAAGATGACTATCCAACAAAGCTATCATTTAGAATGGAAGGGCAGATAAAGTGCTTCTCAGATAAGGTCAAATTAAAGGAGTTCATCATCACCAAGCCCTTATTTTATGAAATGTTAAAGGGACTTATCTAAGAAAAAGAAGATAAAAAACATGTATAGTAAAATGACAGCAAACTCACAATTATTAACAACCACACCTAAAACAATAACAAAAAGAAACTAAGCAAACAACTAGAACAGGAACAGAACCACAGAAAAGGAGAACACATGGAGGGTTAGCAACAGGGGAGTGGGAGGAGGAGAGAGAGGGAAAAGATATGGAGAATAAGTAGCATAGATGGTAGGTAGAAAATAGACAGAGGAAGGGCAAGAATAGTATGGGAAATGTAGAAGCTAAAGAACATATGACACATGGACATAAACTAGAGGGGGGAATGTGGGTGGGGGAGGGTGTGCAGGGTAGAGGGGAATGACGGGGGGAAATGGGACAACTGTAATAGCATAATCAATAAAATATACTTTTTAAAAATTAAAGTAAATAAATAAATAAAAGGAATTAACCAAGGAGGTGAAAACTTTGTACAGTGAAAACTATACATTGCTAACAAAAAAATTAAAGAGCTAAATAAATGAAAAAAATCCAATGTTTAAAAAGAAAAAGACAATGATCAAAAATATGAACA
>JAPYXV010005710.1:0-10332 GCA_028533065.1 Trachops cirrhosus | reverse complement strand
TATCTCTTGCTGCTTTTAGCATTCTCTCCTTCATTTTTACCTTGCCTAATGCAATTATGATGTGCCTTGGTGTGTTCCTCCTTGGGTCCAACTTCTTTGGGACTCTCTGAGCTTCCTGGACTTCCTGGGAGTCTATTTCCTTTGCCAGATTGGGGAAGTTCTCCTTTATTATTTGTTCAAATATCTTTTCCCACTTGTTGCTCTTCCTCATCCCCTTCTGGTACCCCTATAATTCGGATGTTGGAACGTTTAAAGATGTCCTGGAGGTTCCTAAGCCTCTCCTCATTTTTTTGAATTCTTATTTCTTCATTCTTTTCTGGTTGTATGTTTTTTTTTCCTTCTGGTCCACTCCATTGATGTGAGACCCATCTTTCTTTCCATCACTGTTGGCTCCCTGTGCATTTTTCTTCATTTCACTTATTGTAGCTTTCATTTTTTCGTCTAATTTGCAACCAAAATCAATCAATTCTGCGAGCATCCTGATCACCAGTGCTTTGAATTGTGCATCTGATAGGGTGGCTATCTCTTGGTCACTTAAAAGGATTGGTTCTGAGGCTTTCATTTGTTCTTCTGTTTGAGCCATGTCTTTTTTTTTTTTTTTTTGGTCTGGTTATGCCTGTTACGCATGAGGGGTGGAGCCTTAGGTGTTCACCACGGTGGGGCAACCCAGTCACTGCGTTGTGACCTATATGTGGGGGTAGTGTCCGAGAGGGATCAATGGCGCTTGCTCCACTCTGTCAGACTCCAGTCCCTTCCGCCCCTTTCCCCAAGCAAACTGGACCTTTCTGGTGCTGATTCCCATGTGGGTGGGCTTGTGCACCCTGTGGGTCTTTCCAACGACCTCTCCTGTGAGGCTGGGAGTCTCTCCCTGTGCCTCAACCCCCACAGGTGTTTTCAATCAGTGCCCCGAGGCTCTATTTCCCAGTGCTGGGATCCTGGGTTGCTGTGCAGTGCCTTGCTGCACAATTGCTGCCTTGCTGGGTCTGCCAGTTGCCACCCCTCGGCCAGGGTCTGCCAGCCGCCGCTTGCGCGCCCATGGTCCACCTGCTGCCGTCTTATGTGCCTGGTCCCAAGCTCTTTGTGCCTCAATCCCTCTCCACCTGGCTACCCCACTCCACCCCACCTACCGGTCTGGATGAACGTGTCTATTTTAACTCCTTGGTTGTCTGACCAATTTTCTGTCAGTTCTGGTTGTTATTCTGTTTCTAAGTTGTTTGTCCCTATCTTGGTTGTTCGAGGAGGCACAGTGCGTCTACCTATGCCTCCATCTTGGCCAGAAGTCCACTTGTTTCATATTTTAGATTCTACTTATAAGTAAATCATATGGTATTTGTCTTTCTCTGTCAGACTTATTTCATTTAGCATAATACCCTTCAGGTCTATCCATGTTGTTGAAAATGGCAAGATTTCATTCTTTTTTATGGCTGAATATTTTAAAATAACCCACTGTATATATATGTGTCATGTCTTTTTAAGGCAAAAGATTTATATAATCTGAAGAGAAGCCAGAGTATACATCATCTTTTTTTAAAAAAAGTATTATAAAAAATTATTATTATGTATTTTTAGAAAGAGGGGAAGGGAGGGAAAAAGAGAGGGAGAGAAGCATCGATGTGCAAGAGAAACAACTGATTGGGTTGCCTCTCACACGTCCCCAACCAGGGACCTGGCCTGCAAACCCAGGCATATGCCCTGACTAGGGATCAAATCAGTGACCTTTTGGTTTGCAGGATGATGCTCAACCCACTGAGTCAGGGCCCATATCTTTTTGAAATAATCGTCTATTGATGGACACTTAGGTTGCTTCCATATCTTAACTACTGTAAATAATGCTGCAGTGGCAGGGGAGGGGTGGGGAGAATATACAGACAACTGTAATTGAACTACAATAAAATCATTAAAAAAATAATGCTACAGTGAACACGGGGATGATGCATATATCTTTTTGAATTAGTGTTTTGGAGATCTTCAGATAAGTACCCAAAAGTTGCCAGGTTGTAACATGATTTTTATTCTATTTTTAATTTTTGGAAGTACCTCCATACTGTTTTCCAAAATGGCTACACCAATTTACAATCCTATCAACAGTTCACAAGGGTTCAATTTATCATGTGTGTAACAATTAAAGAAATAAAATTAATAGATGTTATCCATAAAATGATTATGAATTTTTACAGAAAATTCAAAACTTCTTTTTCTTTTATTAAATGACATTTAACATAGTTGTTATAATCTTTACATGGTCATTGTCAAATAGTTACAAATAAACAAAACAAAGACAGCAAACAGGATTAACCCACTGAAATAAGAATTTTTTAGGAGGCTTATTATAACACTGGCTTATTCTAACATGGTGTGGAATTTAGAACATGGGACTGCCCTGAATCTGTCCAGTGGGTTTAGTGCCAGATAAAGCTTGTCATGTCAGAGTCTTCCCTAAAACATTTCAGTTTGGACTCAGGGAGTTGGTTATAGCAGGTTCTAGTGTACTATGAAGATTACAGTACTGTATAGTTAGTTCTGCAGTAACAGATCCATCTGAAAGATCATAAACACTTTGTGATCAGGTATGCATTCATGTCAGAAGATCTTTCTGGTCTACTAAGACACTTTCTGGAAGTGTCATCATATACAGCTGTATATGATGTGGATTCATGATAGCAACACACTAGGTACCCATTTTGTGACCAAAGTTCTGTTTTAAGTGTTGGGAATACAGTGGTTAAGGACAATGTCCTTACTTTCATTGCAGTTATATATTCTAATGGGCTACAGATAACAAACAAGTGAATAAGAAATTTTAGATAGTGTTAAGTGCTGTAACTACAATAAAATAAAAGAAAGCTAGAGTAACAGGCGTCACGATTGCTGTGGAGAGGTTGCTGTTAAGATAGGCTTATTTGTGCCCTGGGTGGTGTCGCTCAGTGGTTTGAGCATTGTCCCACAAATAGGAAGGTCACCTGTTTGAGTCCCAGTCAGGGCACATGCCTGGGTTGTGGGCCAGGTGCCCAGCTGGAGGTGTGCAAGAAGCAACCAATCGATGTTTCTCTTGCACATTCATTTTTCTCTCCCTTTCTTACTCCCCCTCTCTCTAAAAATAAATCTTAAAAAAAAAACAGGCTTATTCTGGGTAGCTCTCTTTGTGGACATGACATTTGGGCTGAGATCTGAATGACTGAAAACTATCAAAGGCATGGGAAAAGGATATTTTAGGTAGAGAGGAAAGCTAAGTTTCTGGTAGAAACAGGGGTGCTCTGTTAGACAAACAGCAAGAAGGTAAACTGGTTAGACACAAGTGGTAAAAGAAGCAGGAGGACACATTCACCAAATACAAATTCTGAATGTCTAAAAAAGTACTGCCTATGTTTACACGGATCCATGTTTTCAATTTCAGGCTGAAAATGGAGAAAAGTATGTAGGGTTGATTTAACTTATTTTTGTTTGCAGATCATGAAGTTTAAATTCTGACAAAAAACAGTACTTCAAAATCAAGAAGAAAAAATTCTACTAGAAGGCTGTTGTATTTATTTAATAATAGCTCCAGGAGGTGTATTTGCATGGCAGAATTTAACACTGCTGTATGAAAAGCACAGTCCTTACCACCAGTATGGAACAATGTGAAATAAAGGACCACCAAGAAGAAATCTGTACTAGTAAACAGACCTTTCATCAGTCTATTGTTTAAAGAAATTATACTAAAACCCTGGCACTTATGCCAAAGAGGCAGGTGTGCCACATATAAAGATAAATATAAATCGATCAACTATTATAGGCTCTGATCACTGCTGGTGTTGTTTATTATTATCTGGCAGGGAACAGCATATACAGATAGTTGCTAATTCACTTATTCTTGTGGTAAAGAAGTAAGCAATACACTTACCAACACAGTTTCTAGATCTGGATATGAATAAAACACAAATGTACCACAAAACACCAAAATAACAAACTCAAGCAATTTAGGTTTTAGGACAGTTTCATAGGACTTTATTTTAATATATTTTATCATGACTTTTGTGTTTGCCATTCAAATCACTTTGTTCTATGTTTTCAGTATTAAAGTAATTCTTATTGCTTTTCTAGCAATTATGGAAAGAAGAACAATGAGTAAAATTTACTGGAGAAACATTCAGATAAGCCCCTGCACCACCACCCACCCTGCTGCCTTTTAAATGTTTTTTTCTGATCTGAAAAGAACTGTTGGTTCCCCCAATATAATTTCAAATACAACATGCTACATACTTGAGTTTCCTAATATAAGACCATGAATGTGAAATAATTATTTAAATAACTAATGTCAATATTGTTTTTTCTCCTCTATGCTTCTATTTTAAATTGACAGGGTCCATGGGTTATCATTTTTAGTGTTGTTTCAAAGATCAGCACAGAGAACCTTTATTTTTTTTAAGATTTTATTTATTTATTTTTAGAGAGAGGGGGAGGGAGGAAGAGAGGGAGAGAAACATTAATGTGACAGAAACATCCATCAGTTGCCACTCATATGTGTCCTGATGGGGCACCAAACCTGCAACCTAGGCATGTGCCCTGATTGGGAATTGAACTGGTGACCCTTTGCTTTGCAGGATGATACCAAACCAACTGAACCACAAACGGCAGCACAGAGAACCTCTTATAGGCTTAGACGGTTGATCTTTAGATCCTTAAACTTAAAAAAAAAAAATTAGTGATGTATCCCAACATATTCTTTTTCTTGTTTTCTTGATTCATGGGGTTTGATCATCCAAGAATTTTTCAGACATTTAAAGGAAAAAATTGTAGATTTCAGAATGTATTACATAAATACAGCATTTTAAACTATTCTGTTAAAAAAAAGTATCTGAGAAACTTTTAAAGTAGGTGTGCCTCACAGTTTCAGTAGCAGAGGCTGTGGAAGGCAGGAGGAAGCTCTGTGTCCACCACAATAGGAGACCCCTTGTCTTTTTCAGTTTCACATTTGGTGTGGCCTTTCTTTGCAGGCTGTCACTTGGCCCTGGGCTACCATCATACATTAGAACAGTGCACCACAACTCTGGTCCTGGAGAGAAAGGCCTCCGTGATGTTACCAGGGGTGCTACTGTGTCTGCTTCGTGACATGACCTCCAACTTTCTGATTCCGGGGATGTGTGGATAGCAGGCTCTGATGCCCTGTGACTTCCAGGAATAAAAGCAGGACATTTATCCAGGTCTTAGTCAAAGAACCAACTCTAGCAGCTAATTAACCCAAAGAGAATTCACAGCCTTTTCATACTTATTAACCTCTACTGGGGTTAGAGCCCCAGTCGACCTTAATAACAGCAATCTTAAATATCTCCTGTTCTTGCAGCTGAGGTGGACTGAGATGGAGTGTGCTGGTACCTTGTGATTTATGACACAGGAATCTCAGGTTCTACTTGTGCAGTCATGTTTCCTTCCTGAAACTAATCTAATTAATTGCCTTCCTTAATCACCAAACACCTCAGAAGAATAATTCTTATCCAGTGCCATTAATTTTGTACTTCCTGCTCACTCCCCTTCAGCCTTTTTGACTTGATCCCTACCACCCTTTTGAAATAGCTTCTGTAATGGCTCCCAATGACCTACAAAGCTTAAGGGGCTCTCTACTCAGTTTCTATCCTGATGACTGTTCTTTAAGAGAGTGATGTGAAACATCACCTCATTGTGCTATTTTTCTGAGATTCCATTATCAGCACCCTCTGGGCTGTCCTCTCCCTTCTTTGGTACTTGGCTTACTACCTTCCTTTCCCCAACTTCATTCTTGGGCTTCTCAGCCTCAGCTTGGCCTCTTAAATGAAACTATCTCAAGAATCTGGTCTTATCCCTGGTCACTTGACATTCTCCCCTGTGAAGTCACATACTCTCATGACTTAAATCACTTTATTTGATTAATGATCACAATGCTCCATGATCCTTGCAACATTATTGTTTTCTAGACCACTTCTTGTTACACTTGTTATCCCTACAGGGATGGCCTACCAGTTTGTCAAGTCAGTGTCTCCAAGTTCAGAGTTACGATCATTTTCAGCCCATTCCTTTGAATTCTCCTTCAAATGGGCAGGCTGATATTGAGGCAAGAGCAGGCTGCAGAAATGGGTTGATTTGGAACCAAATCATACCATCATCTTTAAACTGGGGACACCCCTACTAATTTTGTAGGTTGCTGTAAAGATTCAATAATGTAACCTAAGTTGGATGTGCCAATCCTCAGTAGGAACTAGTCTTCTGTTAATTAGTACTATCAACATTCCTAGTCAGGCTGACTTCTCTCTCTCACTACCTTAAACCCTTGGAAACCAGGTCCCAGGTATAGCCTAAGGAGCCTCCTTGATTCCAGCTTCTCCTCTTTATTTATTTTTATTTTTTTAACTGTTTGCCAAATAGCTGGAAAGAATAATCACTTTAAGAAAAAAGTCCCAAATGCACAGCTTTCATCGCATCTTTAAAATTATACAAATAAATGTAAGGAATATTGTAAGTAGGTGTGAGGAATCATTTGGCATCTTGCTGTTTCTATAGCTGGACAACTTAGATCTTTTTCATCAGCCTGAACTGTTCCTTTTGCACAAACACAGATATCATCCAAAAATTTTCTGATATCCTTTTATTAACTTGTGGCTTGCAGAATCAAAGCAGCTAAATGTGATTCAAGTTCAATGTCATTTCCTTCCAGAATCAACTCATCTTTCTGGGCCTGAGATACTGAACAAGCAACACCTGATCTCATCCGAACCGTGTGAATATATTTTTTGCCCAAGAAATTTCTGATTTCAAAAAGAGAACCATTCTCCTGAATAACAACGTTGATGGGGAAGTAAGTGTACACAGACATCATCTTGGAAGCCCGGTGTAACGCCCTTGATCATGTTCTGTTCGTGACTGCAGGTAATGCAAACAGTGGCCAGTTCCTTTCTATTTTCCCATCATTTGTCAACCCAGTGCCTCTTCTTTTTCTTTCCAAGGAGACTGAGTTCTGCATTGACATGGTTGAAATCCCTCTGCAGAGTGGCTCTGGGGCCCTTTACAATAACTATGCGCCCCTTCAGAAAGATGTTGACAGTATAATTGCTGAGAATGGTCTTCATCCTTGCAGCAGAAGTGGTAAAGAGCCCAGCCTTTCCTCTTTAATTCACCTATCAAACTGTGGCCAGAGATGGATTTTTGGAACAGTGAAGTGCAATTATCTCCATAACAACTGTCCACTAGACTGAAATAATTTGTTATTGTCCTTGCCTACATAATTCATCATTTGTAGTTTCCAGTTTCATTTTCTTTAAAGTGCAGCAAAATATGTGAAAAGGTGAAATTAATTCATATCCCCAAATTATTACTTCATCATGTATTCCACATAAAAATTGAGGTATTTCATATTCCTTTCTTTTTTCTTCAAAATCCAGTGTGTATTTTAAACTTATAGGACGTCTCAACTCAGATTTCATTGGAAATACTTGATCTCTATTTAGATTTCATAAAATTTACAATTATAAAAGTAAACTCACATATCCAAGTTTTTTCAAACATACTTAATTTCCTGATACCTGGATTTCCAGTCAAGATGGTGGAGTAGGTAAATACAGTACTCACATCCTCCCACAACCACATCAAAGTTACAACTAAATTACAGAACCATCATTGGGAATAGCCTGAATCTAGCTGAACAGAAGTCCTATAACTATGGATACACAGAAGAAGCCACTTTGAGACTGGTAGGAGTGGCGGATAAGCAGAAGGTTGTGGTCTTTTAACTGCCCATGTGTGGCAGTTAAAAACTGGGAAGAATATCTCAGCTGTGAAGGTACCCTGAAGAGCAAGGGGTCCCAGCTCCCCACCCAGCCCCCACCCCAGGGTTCTAGTGCCGTGAAGTCCCCATAACTTCTGGCTGTGAAAACCAGAGGGAATTATGGCTGAGTGAGATGGAGGGCTTCTGGAGTCCCAGGTGTTCCACTTGAAGGGCCCAACGGACTTAGACTCATTCTCTTGAGCTCCAGTGCTGGGGCAACAGTTTGAAAGGTAACAGGGACATATGGGGAGGAAATGAAGTGCCTGGCATCAGAGTAAGAACTGGAAGGGCAACTTTCTCCCAGACAAAAGTTCTGTCAGAGACCACTGATCCTTTTCTGAGCCCTCTCCCCACACAGCCAGCAAGTGGGTACCATATCTGAGTTCCCATCAACCTGCTAACATCGTTCACTGCCCTGGTAATTTTCTGAGACACTGTACCACCAAAATTGTGAGTCCACTCAAACCATTTCCAGTGGTTTTTCCACTCAAACAGCTTATCTTGGCTGATACTGCAGACTTCCCTAAAATCTCTCTCAAATGAGCAGCATCTGGCCTCAGCATGTCCTATACCTCTTGCTAAGTGGCCCCAGACCTGGCATTAGTGGCAGTTAGCAATGGTTCACAGCCTGGCCTCTCCCAGGCATTTCCAAGCCCAATACAAGTAGCAGCCATGTACAGAATGCTTTGTAGTTCATGCTGGGAGGCCCTGGGCAGGGTACAGATGGTTGTTAACCTTGGCCTGAACTTCCTGAGAGGCCCTAAACCTAGTGTACCTGCTGGACAACTTTGGAACATGCAGATACCACTTAACCATTTTCAAGAACTACATATTCAAAGGAGGACTCAGTGGGCACCAGAGTACTGCTGAAGTGAGTCTTGCTCTGTGGGCTGGTTTCTGCACAGCAGGTCCTCCATAATGGTTGCAGCCAGACCTAGTGGAGGATGGGCTAGGGAGTAAATCCCTCCCACTGATGTGGCAAACAAGGCTCAAATACAACAGGGAGGTGAGCCCACATGGAGGCTCACCTGAGTGCCCAGGTATGGTGATGCAGAAGGCTGTGCCCCACAGAAAACCTACTATATAAGGTCACCCTACCAAGACCAGGAGACACAGCAGCTCTACCTAATACATAGAAACAAGCAAAAGGAGGCTGTCAAAATAAGGAGACAAGAAAAATGCCCCAAATGAAAACAAGAAAACTCCATAAAAACAACTAAACAAAATGGAGAGAAGATTCTACTGGATGCAGAGTTCAATATACTGTTTATAAGGACACTCAGTGATCGTAAGAGGTATAGGAACTTAGAACTTCCACAGAGACAGAAAACACAAAAAACAGAAATAGAAAATGTAAAAAAGAACTAGTCAGAAATGAAGAATACAATAACTAAAATAAAGAATACATTACAGGGAATCAACAGTGGAGGAGATGAAGTATAGGGTTAAGTCAGAGATTTGGAAGATAAGGAAGCTGAAAACACCCAATCAAAACAGCAAAAAGAAAAAAGAATTTAAAAAATGAGGCTAATATAAGGAGCCTCTGGTTCAACTTCAAACATACCAATGTTCTCATCATAGGGGTGTGGGAAGGAAAAGAAAAGCAAGGAATTGAAAACCTATTTGAAACAATAATGATGGACTACTTCCCTAACCTGGTGAAGAAAACAGGCATTTAAGTCCAGGAAGCACAGAGAGTCCCCCCAAAAACATGAACCCAAAGAGGCCCACACCAAGACATATCATAATTAAAATGCTAAAGGTTAAAAACAAAGAGAGAACCTTAAAAGTAGCAAGAGAAAAGCAGTTAGTTACCTACAAGAGAGCTCCCACAGACTGTCAGCTCATTTCTCAAGAGAAACTTTATAGGACAGAAGTGACTGACATGAAATATTCAAAGTGATGAAAAGCAAAGACCTATAACCAATATTACTTGACCCAGTAAGGCTATCATTTAGAATCAAAGGATGGAAAAGTTTCCCAGACAAGAAAAAGGTAAAGGAGTTCATCACCAACAAACCAGGATTATAAGCAATGTTAACAGATTTTCTTTAAGAAGAAAAAAGATAAAAATATTAATAATAAAATGGCAATAAATATATATCTAGCAGTTACTTTAACTGCAAATGAATTAAATGCTCCAATCAAAAGACATATGGTGGCTGAATGGATAACAAAACAAGACCCTTATATATGCTGTCTACAACAGACTCACTTCAGATCAAAAGACATACGGAATGAAAGTAAAGTGATAGAAAAAGATATTTTGTGAAAATGGAAACAAAAATCAATGTGTGGTAGCAATACTTATACCAGACAAAACAGACTTTAAAATAAAAGCTATAACAAAAGACAAAGAAGGACCCAGTAATTCCACTTCTAGGTATTTTTTTTTTTATAAAAATTGTGTATTTATTCTTTTTTTTAAATTTTAGTTTATTCAGTACAGTTTCTATCCTTTATTCCCATTCCAGCCCACCTACCCATTCCTCCCCTCCTACCTCCCCTTTCCAACGCCCCTAGTTTTGTCCATGTGTCCTCTATATTTGTTCCTGTAAACC
>JAPYXV010000571.1:0-15600 GCA_028533065.1 Trachops cirrhosus | reverse complement strand
CTCAGAGAGCCAGGCGGCAGATCCCAGGTTCCACGCAGGGGGGCTGCCTCAAGAACCTGCCCTGGGAGGGCTGGGCTCCAGTGTCTCCCATATGCCCGGCTGGTTCCCACCCCCACCCCTGCAGTGAGGTGGTGGCCAGAAGATCCCCTGGCACAGCCCCCAGAGCTGCATGGAGGGAGCTGTCAAGACGAAAAACAAGCAGAAGGTGCTCTTTCCAGCCCTCTCCAGGGCTGCCTCTTGCCACACCCTTCCCCACATTCACACACAACCTCCTTCCTTCACACCGAGTTCCAAAGCTCTCCCCTGGCTTGGGCATCTGGGTCACCTGGGCAATGTCTGCCCCTCGTCCTGCCAAGCTCCTACTGAGTATTCCACAGCCTGTGCACTCAAGTAACTTTACCACCGACGAAGGAAAAAGGGAAGACGTTTTATTACCACTGTAACTATCACTAGTGTATGACACAAAAATGGAGGGATCCAGATTAAAAGCTACAACGCTCTAGATACAAGTTTGTTGCCAGTATTCACTATGTCATCCTCCAGTGCAGCGCCCTCTTCCATGTCTTTGTCATCTCTGGCCGGTTCTCAGCTGGGCAGGCTTCCTCTTCTGAAAGGGTAACTGAAAAACTTTCCTTTGCTCCCAGGGCCTGAGCCTTGGGGGTGTCTGTTATGTGGACCCTGCTGTTCCCACTTGGTGGAGTGTGTGTGAGGGCATCCGAAGTCTCACCCTGGGGCCTGCGGTGACCAGCAGGGGCGCCTCCTGTCTGCTGGGGCTCTGCTGAAACCGGCACATGCGCACTTGCCCCTCCTTCACAGGGCCTCTCTGTGCAGTGTGGGCTTCTCTGAGTGTGGCACTGGCCTGAAGAGGAGCCATCCCAGGAGCTCAGGTGGGAGCTACATCCACATCAGGACTCTGCCTGAAAGGTGACAGAGGTCACTTCTGCCTTGCTCTGTTGGCCAGAGCTGCATGCGGGCTGGCTGAGACTTGACGGAAGAGGACTCAGCTCTGCTTCCAAAGGGACACGTGGCAGAGATTCTGCAGTCCTGCTGTCCAGCACAGACACACGCATGGTCCCCACTTTCGCCCCACCTCCACTCCCTTGCCTCCTGTCCAGCTCATTCCCAGCGCCCAGCCCTGGACAAAGGCAGAGCGATAAAGTCTCTGGCCCTACTGGTGAGGTGGCTGAGGACCCTCACAGGGAAGAAGGACCCAAAGCTACCAAGTCCGGGGAAGAGTAGCGAGGCAGGAGATAGAACAGGAAATTCTGAGATACTGCAGCTGTCATCAGTAAGCATTCTGGTTTCTGAGAATGGCCACGTGACATCTGATAATAATTAGCACCGTGGTTTCCTCCCTGGGTGGGCAATCGAGGAGGATTGTGGGAACCCTGGCTGGCCTGGCTCAGTGGATTGAGTGCTGGCCTGTGACCCAAATGGTCATTGGTTCAATTCCTAGTCAGGGCCCATGCCTGCATTGTGGGCCAGCTCCCTTGTAGGTGGGGCGGGAGAGGTAATCACACATTGATGTTTCTCTTCCTCTTTCTCCCTCCCTTCCCTCTCTAAAAAAGAAAATAAATAAAATCTTAAAAAATAAATAAATTCTTTTAAAAACAGGAGGACTGTGGAAAATCACATGCATAGAAGCTTAAGTAAAAACCCTATAAGTCTGTATTCATTTAATAGAACAGGGCCATACCCTGGTCACCATTCCCTGGCCAGAGATGGCCTGCTCCCATGTCTTGGAAAGTGTAGTTTCCTTAAATTTCCCACTTGTTTTGCCTTGCAATACATGTATGGTCAGTCTAATTCTTTGTTCACAACCAGCAAGCACCTGACCCTGTCTCCATCTGCAGCAGTAGGAGGTGGGGTGAGGGAGAAGGGGGAACAGAGAGTCATTGCAAAGCTCCCAACACATCTTGGAGGTTTCCAACCAAAAAGAGGGAGCCTTCCTGGGTAGCTGGATCCCCACATCTGGCAGCCTCACTGTGCCATGAGACATTTGATATGCTGGGTGGGGCTCAGTAACCATGAGGTAACGAAGCAGGGAACTGGGCCAGAAGGCACTGGCTTTGACCAATTCAGCATCTCCACAACCACAAGGCTGCCTCTGGCTCCCCACCAGCTCAGAGCCAGCCCAAAAACATGCTATCCCCAGCTGCAAGTCCTGTAGCACTAGGATAATTCTACTGTGGGGAGAGCCTGGTGCTTCGGCTCTGCCCTCAGGTAACATTGCCCAGGGTCCTGCCAGGCACTGTGGGAGGCAGGGCCTCTGGTAGGTAACCTAGTTACTTGTTAATTCCGTTCACTCTCTACACTTGGTTACACATCACCACCCCAAAGCCACTGAGTTTGCCTTTGGCCTCTGAGCTTTGCACCCCCAGGCCTGCTGATTTCTGGATTTCCACATGAGAAAGCATGCTGTGAGAGTAGAAAAAAGTGACTCTAGCCTTAGAATCCAAACGGCCTTCTTGAGGGTGAGTGGTGTGGCCTACTTCCTGTATGGTGGGCATTCTCAACATTCAGTCCACCCTCCCATCCTCCTAGGGATGACTTGCACCCAAGCAAGTCACCTCAATGAACACTCACAGTTGCCATGCACTGTGGCCAGGGGTGGACATAGGGCCACGTCAGTGTGACTCTCTCTGCTGACCTTGAGATTTCCATGCTGAAGTCTCTTTACTTTCTCTGCACCCCAATTTCCAGAATAATCTTCCCAAGATGCCACAGTCATCCTGCTGGAGAGTTTCATTTGCTGACTACTGCTACCAACTTGTCATAAATACTGTCTACTTAGTTTGTTTCTATGGGATTGGCCAATAAGTTCGTTTGGTTTTTTCCATAATATGGCTCTAGTAGCACTTAGTTGTCTTCAATTTCATTCAAGACAATTTTATTAGATTGCATTGTGACAACTGTCATATCAGGGCACATTTTAAAAAATACATCAAAATTGGTGAGTTTTTGTGTAGCCATTTTAATATTAAAGATGGAAGAAAATATGCATTTTCAGCATATTATGCTTTATTATTTCAAAAAGGTAAAAACGCAACTGATATGGAAAAAAGATTTGTGCAGTGGATGGAGAAGGCACTGTGACTGACTGAATGTGTCAAAAGTGGTTTGTGAAGTTTTGTGCTGGAGATCTCTTGCTGGACAATGCTCCTTGGTTGGGTAGACCAGTTGAAGTTGATAGTGATCAAATTGAGACATTAATTCAGAACGATCAATATTCTACCATGTAGGAGATAGTCAACATACTCAAAATATCCAAATCAATGAGATTATTGGTGAAAATGAAAAATGGTTTTTTTGTTTTTATGGAAAAATCTAGACAGACTTTTTTGCCAACCCAGTAAGTCTCTAGGAAATTTTTAAAAAAAGAGAGAGGTAGTCAGTGTTAATCTTGTTTTTTTATTCTGTATTTTTTGCACTCTGACATCTCAGAGGCCTTGCTGACCCTGGAGGGATGGCCCCTCCCAGGATTAGCCCATTCCTAGAGATACAAGCAGCGTTGCACGGGTCACATGCAAACCAGCCATCCCAGGTGTTCACACCCCAACACCTGCACTCGGAGTTCTCCGACTCAGGCCATCATCCCTCCACCAAGACTACCCCAGAGCCACCCACCTGACAGCTAGGGACAGCCCTGTGCCCAGAGCCAGCTGAAATTAGTCAAACCAGTCCATCAGAAGCCTGTCCGCCTGCCTCACCTTTTCCTTCCCTGGAAGGTACACTCTGGCTCTAACCCACACCCCCCCCAACTGACCTGGAGCTTCCCCATTTGGCCCCCCCAGAGGCAGGGAGTACCCTTCCTCTTGGGAATTTTGTGCAAGAAGCTGCCTTTTCAACAGTAACTGTCTCCTCATCTATTGGCCTTGTCATACCTGAATAATAACAAAACCCACATGTTAAAACAGTCCAGAAAAGGGAGTGGGGAACCCCTCATTACTCAGAGACCCAAAGCCTGTGACAACTGGAGTCTGGGTAGCCCTCCCCTGCTGTGGGGCAGCCTAAATTGTGTTATCAGCCCATCTGGACTGTGTCTCCACCTTCATTCAAGGACATGCTCACCAAAGGAGTCCTGGGCAGGAAGTGGAAGGGGGTCTATACTGTGTAAATCCACTGTGGGAGGTAAACCCTCCATGGAAAAAAATGCAGTGTACCTGGGGACAGAATGAAGATCCAAGTGACAGAACATACTGGGTAATACAGGCTTCATGTACTGTACTAGTGCCGGAAGTTGGAGGTCCACACAGCAGTTGAAGATGATTCCACCTCAGTAAAGCAGACTGCACATCAGAATCACTTGGAAAGATTTTTTTTTTAATTTATGGGTGTGGCCTGATTATCTGCATCTTTATTTTTTGTTTTATTTTTTTTAAATTTTATTTTTCAATGACAGTTTACATTCAATATTATTTTGTATAAATTTCAGGTATACAGCATAGTGGTTAGACCAGGAGTGTCAAACTCATTTTCACCAGGGCCACATCAGCCTCGCAGTTGCCTTCAAAGGGCTGAATGTAATTTTAGGACTGTATAAATGTAACTACTCCTTAACAGATAAGTGAGAGCTTGGCCCTGCTGCTGAGTAGAAACAAGGTGCCCGGCCAGATAAAACAAGGTGGAGGGCCAGATTCGGCCTGCGGGCTTTGTGTTTGCCACCTGTGGGTTAGACAATAACATGTTTTGCAAAGTATTTCCCCTGTACAATGTAAGTTTAACAAATTCAAGAAGATTGAAATCGTATTAAGCATCTTCTCAGATCACAAGGCTATGGAAACTGGAAATCAACTACAAAAAAAAAAAAAGAGCCCTGGCTGGTGTGGCTCAGTGGATTGAGCACTGGCCTGCAAATCAAAGGGTTGCTGGTTCAATTCCCAGCCAGGGCATGTGTCTGGGTTGCAGGCCAGGTCTCCAGTTGGTGGTGTGCTAGAGGCAACCACACATTGATGTTTCTCTCCCTCTCTCTCTCCCGTCCCCTCTCTCTAAAAATAAATACATAAAATATTTTTTAAAAAATGAAAACATTCAAACACATGGAGGCTAAATAGCATGTTATTAAACAATGAATGGTTGACAGTGAGATCAAGGAAGAAATAAAAAATTATCTGGAAACAAATGAAAATGAGAACACAACATCCCCACACCTACAGAACCCAGTGAAAGCAGTCCTGAGAGGGAAGTTCATAGCATTACAGGCCAACATCAAAATGCAGGAAAAACCTCAAATAAAAAATCTAACCCTACACCTAAAAGAACTACAAAAAGAACAACAACAAAGCCCAGAGTAAGTAGAAGGAATGAAATATTAATGACTAGAGTGGAAATAAATGAAATAGCAACTAAAAAAGGAATGAAACCAAGAGCTGTTTCTTTGGAAAGATCAACAAGATTGATGAAACTTTAACCAGACCCATCAAGAAAAAAAGAGAGAGGACCCAAATAAAGAGGACCCAATCAGAAATGAAAGAGGAAAAGTAACAACCAAACAAATACAAAGGATTGTAAGAGATTAGTATGAACAACTATATGCCAACAAATTGGACAATCTGGGAAAAATGGATAAATTCCTAGAAACACAAACTTCCAAAACTAATTCAGGAAGAATCAGAATACATGAATAGACTGATTACAAATAAGAAAATTGAAGCAGTAATGAAAAATAGCCCAGCAAACAAAAGTCCTGGACTAGATGGCTTCACAGGTGAGTTTTACCAATCATTCAAAGAAGAACTAACACCTATCCTTCTTAAACTATTCCAAAAATTCAAAAGGAGGGAAGACTTCCAAGCTGTCTTTACAAGACCAGCATTATTCTAATTCTAAACCCAGATAAAGACAATACAAAGAAAGAAAATTGTAGACCTCAGATGCTAAAATTTTCAATTAAATAGTAGCAAACCAGATCCAGCAATACACTACAAAGATCATATATCATGACCAAGTGGGATTTAGTCTGAGGATGCAAGGTTGGTACAATATTTGCAAATCAATAAATATGGTACATCAAATTTAAAAAATTAAGGACAAAATCACATGATACATTGATATCTATTGATATGAGATATATATATATATATATATATATATATATATATATACACACACACACATATATCACATAGATACAGACAACAATGTGGGGATAGCCAGAGAGAAAGGGAGTTAAGGATAGGTATAGGTGGACAAAGGTGTTGGGAACTGCCTTGCCTGGTTTCAGAAGTTGTAACCCCTTGTGGTTAAGGCTGAGTGAGAGACCTTGGGACCATAAGCCACTAGGAGGAAAAGCTTATCTCCCTGGCAGGGGTGCTACCTCTGCCCCCTTTACTCCACCTTGCTTGGCCCCGAGCCTGGCCGGTTAGCCAATGACGTGTAAGATTCTTCAAGGGAGGATGACCTAAGACAGGCACAGTCACAAAGGGGCCCCCAGAAAAGGACTACAGAAAAAGGGGTGATGGGCCCTCGCCTCTTGGCTTTGACATAGCCTGAGTCCTCATTCTGTCTGCAAGAAGTCTCTTAATCTCTTGGCTGCCTTACTTTCCCTGCCTGATTTAAGTCTGAAACAATGACAGAGGGCAGTGCAGCCCTGTGATGGAAAGGGCAGGTTCCCCGGGGTAAGAAAGAATGCATAAAATCCTGTGAAATCTGCTTTGCTAAGAATGCTCTCAATTAAATGATAAGGGTCCAAGCATGAAATGAGTTTGTTTCCCAAAGTTTTATGGCCCTTTAGCTAACTGACCCTGACTCAGAATAAGCCCTTGTAGTTCTTTGTATGCTATCTATTGTTTGATCCTTATTGCCTTACAATGATTGATGAGCTTTACCTGTATACCTGTGCAAATGAACACAATAAAAGCCCATTGAGGAAAAGGCTCCTGGTCCTTTTCCTTTGAGAGATCAGCCACCTTTCCTCCACAAGCAGATCATGTCCTGGTAGACTTATTCTCATCCGTGGTGCTGGGGGCGGGGGGCCTGTGGGCAGAGCCCCCCAACACAAAGGGGCAGGAATGCAGATGGAAAGAGACTTTGAGACTTTGTTGGAGTGATGGGTGTATGATGCAGTGTGAAGATGATGTTTTGTTGAATTGTACACTTGAAACCTATATGGTTTTCTGAACCAATGTCACCCCAATAAATACAATTTTTAAAAGTGATCCCCCTAGTATTTTCAATACCTAACTGGAACCATGCATAGTTATTACAATATCACTGACTCTATTCCCTATGCTGTACTTTACCCCTCATGTCTGTTATGTAATTACCAATCTGTACTTCTCCATCTGTTCACCTTTTTCATTCAGTCCCCCAACACCCCTCCCCTGTGGCAATCAACAGTCTGCTTTCTGTATCTATGAGTCTGTTTCTGTTCTGTTCCTTAACCTATATTTTTCTTTAGATTACACATATAAGTAAAATCATATGGCATTTGTCTTTGACTTATTTCACTGAACATAATGGCCTCCACATCCATCCATGCTGTTGTAAATAGTAAGATTTCATTCTTTTTCAAGGCTGAGTAAAATTCCATTGTATATATATATACCACTATGCTTTTATCTACTCATCCATTGATGGGCACTTGGATTGCTTCCCTAGTTTGGTATTGTAAATAATGCTGCAATGAACATAGGAGTGCATATATTCTTTTGAATTAGGGCTTTGTGCTTGTTTGGATATATTCCCAGAAATGAGACCACTGCCTCAAAGGCGAGTTTCATTTTTAATTTTTTGAGCAAACGCCATATTGCCTTCCATAGTGGCTGCACAAGTCTGCATTCCCACCAACAGTGCACACGGGTTCCCTTTTCTCCACATCCTTGCCAACATTTGTTTGTTGATTTGTTTACAATGGCCATTCTGACAAGTTGAGGTGATATCTTATTGTGGTTTTAATTTGCATTTCTCTGATGTTAGGGACATTGAGCATCCTTTCATATGTCTATTGGCCATGTGTATGTCCTCTTTGGAGAAGTGTCTATTCAGGTCTTTTGACCATTTTTAAATTGGATTGTTTATTTTTTTGGTGTTCATCCACATTTTTAAAGCATTCCCTGAGTGTCCCAATGACCAGCCAGGATCGGAAACTTACTAGCTCCCTGGTGTCTGAGCTCTCTCTCCTGGGCTTTTCCTTCCTGATCTAGAGATGGCTGCCACAGCTGGAGCATCCCATCCCCCATGACAACACCCACATGCAAATCTCTGTCTTGGACTCTTTGGGGAATAAGAGAACTTTCCCAGAATTATAGGGAACCTCTTCACATGGAATGGCAAATGAGGCCCAGCCCTATCAGAAAACCAATGGGTGCAAGTTGGCATTAGATTACTTTGGTGTCTTTGTTGAAAATGACATGATCACCAAGTGTGGGTTTATTTCTGTTGTTAGTCTATTCTGTTGTGTTCTTCTATTTGCCAATTCTATGTCAGTATCAATTGTTTTGATTATTGTAGTCCAAGTATCCATCAATACAATTGGTATATTGGAACAATGAAATATTACTCAGCAACAAAAAGGACAAACTACTGACACATACATCATGGATGAAAACATGCTTAGTGTTCAAAAAAGAACACACACTGTATGGTTTTATTTACTTGAAATTCTAGAACAGGCAAAAATAATCTATGGTGGGAAAAAGTCAAAATAGTGATTCTGTGTAAGGACTGGGTTTGGTTGTTGCCTGCAAAGGGGCAGGAGGGGACTTTCTAGACATGCTAATGCTCTGCATCTTGATAAGGCTTGGGCTGCATGTGTACATACATTTGTCAAAACTCAGCTAATATATACATTGTGTATTTTACCATTTCTAAATTTAGCCTAAAAGGAAAAAAATTAAAAATACTGAACTTTAGTAATATATATATAATGAAGTATTTAGGAGCAAGTGTACTGATGTCTGCAATCTGAAGTGTGTCAAAAATAAGATGGACTAATGGGTGGATAAATGAGTAAATACTGGATAAAATTAAGTATGATAAAATGTTAAAAGTAGAATTTAGCTGCTACATATATAGGAGTCTACTGTACATCTTTCAACTTAGATGTTAGAAATTTTTCATAAGATGTTGGAAACTATAATGAGGGATTTCTGCTGCTAGCCACAATGGAGTAGCTGATATCCACTGTAAGACCTGGACAAAATATAATGAAAAAAGAACTGATTGAAGGCCCTGAACAGTTAATTCGGAGCTGTGATCCCCTTTTCCCCCAGCTTTCTGAGGTGTTACTGTCAAATAAAGTTGTAAGATATTTAAAGTTTACACAATGACTTAATTTGCATATGCATTGTGAAAGGGTCCCCCATCAACTTAATTAACACATCTGTCACTCACATGTTTAACTTGTGGTGGGGAGAACATTTCAGTTCTACTCTTTTAGCAAATTGCAATTATACATATTCATTGTATAATTGAAACTATTATCAATTATAGTCACCATGTTATACAGTAGATCCTCAGATCTTATTCATCTTACAACTGAAAGTTTGTACATTTTTAGCAACCTCTCCCTATTTTCCCCACCCCTCTCCCCTCAGCCCCTGGCAACCACTTTATACTGCAATCCTTGGTAGAAAGAAAGCACATATGTTGAACCCCATATTTTTATAGGCTTTCAACCTGGTAACACTTTCTGAACCAGTGAGGGAGTTGGAGCCCAAAAGGAAACAGAATCTCACTGGAGAGAAATCGAAGTTCAGGAGCTGTGATTTGGATTTAAGGAACATGGTGACAGAGAACGGGGAGCTACAGAGAAGGGCCTTTGGAAATGTGTACAGAAACTGCCCCGTGGTCCCTGACCAACTAACTGCTGGGCTTCGTCTAACGAACTAGACTCTAGGAGGCCTGGCTGAGAGCAGTTGTTGGGAGTCTGCAAAGTGTGTAGAGATGCTGGAGAACACGCAATGATGAAACATGATGCAATTTCAGCCCAGCCGGAATGAATAGACCTTTCTGAGCACCCTGGGCATTAAGACACCAGACGGCCCACATCCTAGGAGTAAGGACCATACTACAGTAACAACAGCTGTGCCCAAGGGATAAAGACAAAACTAAAACAAACACACCTTAATAAAACCTAAAACCAACCTTTGGCCAGATTTAGGTGATGCAATGGTAATTGAATTGTCTGCCAGAATAAGACTCAACAGTCTTTAGAGAAAAATAGCTTCTAAAATTTGTATTTGTCACCCACATTGCTCAGAAATAAAATAAAGTTGACATGCACAAACAGACAAATAGGTGACTAATAATGAATGATAGAGAACAGCCAATAAAAACAATCCGGAAATGATCCAGATATTAATAGCCACACACTTCCAAATTGCCATGACTCATGTTTCTAAAAATTGAAGAGGGTGACAATTGATAAAAAGATCTATAGAGTATTTAAAAATGATTAAAATGTACAACAAAATTAAGTATGAATTATAGAGTTGCAAAGTACTATATTTGAAACTCATTGGATGACTTTAGCTGCACACTTTGCACAGCAGAAAAAATATACTAAAGTTGAAAATGAATAGAGATTTTTTCCCCTCATACACCCAATGAGAGCAGAGCCCTCCCTTCACAGCCAAATCGTGGTTTGTTTGGGCCTGATAAACTCCGCTGACCTCACCCTGATGAGTCCCTGAGTCCCCACCAACCACAACAGGATGCAGTCACCTGGAGGGTGACAGCTAAATTTTGTATACCTGTGGACATGTTACAAGCAGCCTCCAACCCAGCACTGGCACCAAGGTTGAAGCTGTATTGATCTGGTGAACATGCCTCACCCCTACTTGGTGACTCACTGTGAACCTACCTCGTGCAACTAGAATACAACCAGAGGCTCTTTCAGTGGCTGAGCCCGACAGGTAGCTGGCAAGTGAAAGCAGGTGAAGACAATCTTGGACTAGTTTAAGATTTCCACTGATCTTCCCCCAGGCCCAGTGCTGGTAAAAGCCAGCCTTGGGCCACAGCTTGGCTCTTCCCACACACACCCAGGTGCAACAGAGGCAGCCACAAATTGGGGTCACTTCTACCTCCAAAAAGGTTACCCAGGGCCAGTCACAGGTAGTATCTTACACTGGTCCACACCAAAGTCCCTCCCATGAGGCCCAGAACCAACACACTCAGTGGCCAGCCTCAGACAACATCAGAGGAGGATCCAATAAGTTTCACAAGCAGCATATCCAAAAGACAATCTTGGCAGGCACCAGATCCTGCTGAGGAAAATTCCTCTTAGAGTGGTCAGCACCCACACAGCAGCTCACATGCGATGGTTGGGGTTGAGCTTCCCAGTCAGGCAGCCTGAGTGTTGATCCCATGCACAAACAGATCAATAGCAATGGAGACTCAATCACAATAGTAGGGCACACATAACCCACACAAGGGACATTCCTATAGCACCCAGCTCAGGTGATTGAGGTGACTGTACCACTGGACCCCACTGGGCACCTAATACATAAAGCTACCCCCACCAAGACTGGTAGTCATAGCAGATCTATCTAATACATAAAAACAAACACAAAGAGACAGCCAAAAGGAAAGACAAAAAAACAGGCCCTCAATGAAAAAAGAGGAGAAATCTTCAGAGAGAGAGCTATGTAAAATGGAGGCAAGCAATTTATCAGATATAGAGTTTAAAGAAATGCTTATAAGGATGCTCAAAAGCATAAAAAGGACATAGGAAACATAAAAAGGGCCAGTCAGAAATGCAGAATACAATATCTGAAATGAAGAATAAAATGTAAGAAAGCATTATGCTAAGTGAAGTAAGTCAGGCTATGAAAGACAAATACCATGTGATCTCACCTATAAGTGGAACCTAATCAACAAAACAAACCAGCAAGCAAAATAAAACCAGAGACACTGAAATAAAGAACAAACTGACAGTAACCAGAGTAGAGGGGTGAGAGAGATAATAGGGGATAATAGGGGAAGGACGATCAAGGAACACGTATAAAGGACCCATGGACAGAGCCAAAGAGGCTACATTTGAGGGTGGGAGTTATGGATGGGTGGGGCTGAGGGGTGTGGTGGATTGAAAATGGAAAAACTGTACTAGCAACAATACGAAAAAAAGAGAAAGAAACAGTAGGTCACATGAAGCAGAGGCTTGAATCAGTGATTTGGAATACAAGGTAGAGGAAAACACCCAATCAGAGCAGCAAAAAGAAAACAGACTTTTTAAAATGAGGATAGTTTAAGGGACCTTTGGCACAACATGAAGTGTAACAACGTCAACATCGTAGGGGTAGCAGAAGAAGAGAGAGACCAACAGATCCAAAACCTAAGTAAAGAAATAATGACTGAAAATTTCCCTAACCTGGTGAAGGAAAAAGACATAAATCCAGGAAATGCAGAGTCCCAAACAAGAGGAATCCAAAGAGGTCCACACCAAGGCACATTATAATAAAAATGGCAAAGGTTAAAGACAAAGAGAGAATCTTAAAAGCAACAAGAGAAAAGCAGGTACATAATTGTCTACAAGGGAGCTCCCATAAGACCATCAGCTGGTTTCTCAACAGATTCAATTCGGGCCAGAAGGGACTGGCATGAAATATTCAAAGTGACAAAAAGCAAAGACTTACAACCAAGACTACTTTACACAGCAAGGCTATCACTCCAAATTGAAGGAGATGTAAAGAGCTTCCCAGACAAGAAAAATCTAAAGGAGTTAGTTCATCACCACCAAACCAGCATTACAAGAAATGTTAAAGGGACTTCTTTAAAAATAAAGAAAAAGAAGAGAAGGAGAAATATACTTTAAAAATAAAATGGTAGTAAGTACATATCTATCAATAATCACTCTAAATGTAAATGACTTAAATGTTCCAATCAGTGACACTGAGCCTCTTTTCATGTCTATTGGCCACCTGTATGTCCTCTTTGGAGAAGTGCCTATTCCGGTCCTTTGCCCATTTTTTCATTGGGTTATTTGGGGGTTCTTTGGTGTTGACTTTTAAAAGTTCTTTATAAATTTTGGATAGTTAAACCCTTATCAAATGTATCAGTGAATATATTCTCCCATTCAGGGGGTTGTCTTCATTTTGTCGATGGGTTTCCTTTGCTCTGCAAAAATTTTCTAGTTCGATGTACTCCCATTTGTTTATTTTTTTCTTTTGTTTCCTTGGCTCAAGGAGATATATCAGAAAAAATGTTGCTATGAGAAATGTCCAAGATTCTACTGCCTGTTTTCTTCTAGCATTTTTATGGTATTGAGTCTAACACTTAAGTTTTTGATCCATTTTGAGTTTATTGTTGTGTGTGTGGTAACAAGGTGGTCTAGTTTTATTCCTTTGCACATATCTGGCTCATTTTCCCAACACTATTTATTGAATAAACTATCCTTAACCCATTGTATTCTTTACTTCCTTTGTCAAATATTGACTGTAAAGGCATGGGTTTATTACTGGGCTCTCTATTTTGTTCTATTGGTCTATATGCCTGTTTTTCTGCCAGCACTGTACTGTATTAATTACTATGGCCTTTTAGCACAGTTTGATATTAGGCAGCATGATTCCTCCAAATTTGTTTTTCTTTCTCGAGATAGCTGTTGCTATTCAGGGTCTTTTGTGGTTCCATATAAATGTTTGGAATATTTGTTCTGTGAAATATGGCATTGGTATCTTAAAAGGACTTGTGTTGAATCTGTAGATTGCTTTGGGTAGTATGGGCATTTTATGATGTTAATTCTTCCTATCCATGAGCAAGGTATGTGCTTGTACTTATTTGTATCTTCAATTTCTTTCTTTAGTGTCTACTGATTTTCCCAGTACAGGTCTTTTATATTCTTGGTTAAATTTATTCCTAGATACTGTATTCCTTTTGAAGAGTTTGGGAATGAGATTGTTTTCTTAATTTCACTTTCTGATAATTCATTATTGGAGTACAAAAATGCATCTGGTGCCTGAATATTAATTTTGTATCCTGCTACTTTACTGAATTCATTTATCAGTACTAGTAGTTTTTGGTAGAATCTTTAGGGTTCTCTATACACATGTTAAGAGGTTTTAAGAGCCATGCAAGAATATGAAATTTCTGGCATTCCAGCCATTTCCCCAGTTTGTCTTCTCCCTATATCTAAGTTCTATTGTGCAACTTATATTCTGAGATTTCTAATTTCTAAATCACCTCTTACCAAAGGCGTTGTCAGCTTAGAGTGAGAAAGATAGTGAGTCAGAAAGGATACTGGTGTTGGGCCAGAAGGAAGCCTGGAGAAGTCAAGAGATGGACAAGTTAAGCATTTCTTTGTTCCAACTTAAGCATCAGAACAAGGACACTGATCTCTGTGGCTGCCTTTTCTTCTTCCATCCAGTGCATCTCTCCCCACACTGTATTCTTAGATCTCTCTTTTTCCCCTGGCTTCAGGGTAGCTCCTAGCTAGCGGAGTGGGACAAGGGTTTTCTGGATCAGTGAGTTCCCTCTGTACTCCCCGTCAGACTTCCCATTTCAGTTGCATCTTTTATTACAGTGGCTCAGCAGGAACATCACTGCACAAGGAGTACATTATTCCTGGGCCTACACAGCCCTGCATATTAAAAATGACATGGCCACACTGGAGAGAATCCGGATGTAAATACTTTTTTACAACCAGAGTTTTCGAAATGTGATCAGAATGCAACTATCAAAAAAGAGATATGCTAACAAACCTAGAAAAAGAAAAACCATCATGACTGGAATTCATCAAAAAACACAGAACAAGCCCTTCCACCATGTGAAGACACAGCAAGAAGACAGCCATCTGGGAACCAGGAAGCAGGCCTTCACCAGATACTGAATCTGCTGGTGCCTTGATTTTGGACATCCTAGCCTTCAGAACTAACATTTCCGTCACCTCAAAAAACAAAAAAACAGGACTTCCGGCCAAGATGGAGGTGTAGGTAGACATACTGTGCCTCCTTGCACAACCAAAAGAAGAATAACAACAATTTAAAAACAAAAAACAACCAGAACTGACAGAAAATCGAACTGTATGAAGTCCAACAACCAAGAAGTTAAAGAAGAAACATCCATCCAGACCCGTAGGAGGGGCAGAGAGGACTCATGGCAAAGCAGCGGCTGGAGGACTGGGGCAGGCAAGGTGGCGGCTGGTGGACCCACAAGGCCATGGCTGGCGGAGCGGGTGGTCCCACATTCACTTGCAGATAAACTGGGAGGAACACCTAGGGAGGGAGACAGACCTTGCAACCCCGGGTCCCACTGAGGGGAAATAAAGCCTCAAACCACTGATTGAAAAAATCTGTGGGGATCGAGGCAGCAGCGGGAGAAACTCCCAGTCTCACAGGGAGAGTGTTGGAGAGACCCACAGGGTCCTAGAATGTACATAAGCCAACCCACCCAGGTATCAGCACCAGAAGGGCCCACGTTGCTTGTGGGTAGTGGGGGAAGTGACTGAAATCCAGCAGAGAGTGAACAGAGCCAGCACCATTGTTCCCTCTTGGACCCCTTCCCCACAAACAGAGTCACAACACAGCCACATGGGTTGCCCCGCCCTGGTGAACCCCTAAGGCTACGCCCCTTATACATAGCAGGCATACAGAGACAAACTAAAAAATGGCCCAATTGAAAGAACAGATCAAAGCTCCAGAAAAAATACAACTAAGTGACGAAGAG
>JAPYXV010005709.1:0-10333 GCA_028533065.1 Trachops cirrhosus | reverse complement strand
TTTTTCCCCACATTTTAGGTTTTGTTATGGGAACACCAAAATGCCAGAAACCAAACTATGTATACATCTAATGATGTATAACAAACTATCCCCAAACTCTTAATTGCTTAAAACAACCTATTGTTTTAAACATTTACCTCAGAGTTTCTATGGGCCTGGTGTTCCAGGGTGGCTTAGCTGGAAAGTTCCATCTTGGAGTTACTAATGAGTTTGCAGTTAAGGTGTCATCTGGGGCTGCAGTCACATGAGGGCTGACTGGGCAGGAGGATCCCATCCCAAGGTGGCTCACTCACACGGTTTGCACGTTGGTGCCAGTTGTTGGCAGGAGGCCCCATTTCCTCTCCATGGGCTGCTTAGGTGTCCTCATGACACAGTGCATCTTACCTCAGAGTGAGCAATGCCAGAGAGCAAGGTGGAGCTACAAGGTCTTTGTGGCTCAGCATCAGCTGTCACACAATATCAGCTCCACAGTATTTTGTGGATCACAGGCCACCTCTGATTGTCATTGGGAGAGGGGTCTAAAAGGATATAAATGCCAGCTGGCAAGGATAACTGGAGGCCATCTTCAGAATTTGGCTACCATGGATTGTAGCCAGGTTGTGTACTGGATGGAATACTTCCCCCTAAAATTTATTTCCAGCCTGAGCCTCAGAATGTAACCTTTTTGGATACAGCATCTTTTTGGATGGTAATTAGTTAAGATGAGTTATCACTGGAGTAGGTAGGCCTTAAGTCCAATGACTGCTAGTCTTAAAAGAAGCCCATGTGAAGACACAGATACACACAGGGGAGAGACAGCCATGTGAAGACAGAGACAGAAGTTTGAATAATGCAACTACAAAGCCCCAAAACTAAGGACTGCTGGCAACCACCAGAAGCTAGAAGGAAGCAAGGAAGAATGCTTCCTAAAGTCTTCAGAGGGACCAGGGCCCTGTCAACACCTTGATTTTGAACTTCTAGCCTCCTGTGAGAGGATATATTTTTGTGGTTTTAAGCCACCCAGTTTTATTTTGCTACAGCAGCCCTAGGAAACTGATACACATATGTTCTTTAAAATTTATGTGCTTACCAATGCAATCAGTTTTAACTTTATTAATAAGATATTAGCTTACAAAAAATGATATAGTGCTCAATTAAGTGAACCAGAAAAACAATATGAAATGTGTTAATTACACTTATTAAGCATCTACTAGTTGCAAGGTTCTATGCTGGATATGGAGGACAGATATTAAATCAAGCAGCAGGCAGTCACTATTTTTAAATTATTATCTTTTAGAGCAAATATCACATATACAAATCACTCAAGAATGTTTCTATAAAGATAATTATGACTCAGATTGAGTAGATAGGACCATTTATTGAAACAAAGTCTGGATTGCAATGGCTTTGTGAAAGACAATATCTGTACAACAAAAAAATAAGTACAGTTACATGGACATGATTTGAAAAAAAGCAGATCATTCATGATTGGGTGCATTCAGGATATGGCTGTTGACAATGGGGCAGGGGAAGGATTGAATGTGGGAGGTTGGGTGGGTAGGGTGGGGGGGTAAAGGGAGGAAAATAGGGACAACTGTAATTGCAAAACAATTTTTTTTAATTAAAAAAAAAGAAAAAGATCAAGTCAAATGTGTTGCCCAGTTGCATCACACTCATCCCTGTGTCCACCCCTTTAGTCATGCTGTCTCCACACCTTAGAGTGCCTCTTTCGCATTTCTTACCTTCTAACCTCTCAACGCGTCTCCTCTTCCAAAGTCCTCCTTTCTAGATAGCCTCACGTCCCTCTGAATTCCAGTTATTCTTAGCTTTCTAATTATTTACTGAGACCCAAGACTTGCTACAGACCCAAAGTCTATGGCAGAAGCTGGAAGGACTTTGCTACTTTTAACAGAGCATTTCAGTCTTCAAGGACAGAGGTCATGTTTATATTCTTCTCTATAGTAACACTTCATCTAACAGCAGGTTCCCAAGATACATGCGTGACCACTGTTGATTCCTACTAGATACTGATTTTTAATTTTAGCTCTCATTTGAGTTCAGTTAATTATTATTATTTGAGTTGGATTTCATCTGTGTTCTTAATGATTTAACTAACGCAATGGAAACTTGCTTAAATAACCCTCCATGTAAATATTTTTAATTCACTGTCTTCCTGTGACATCTCCCCCACCTCCCCCCTTACCTATCCTTTACCTGAGCTCCATAACTCCTCCCCATAAACCAATATAGCAAATGAGAGCAAGACTACACATAGGTATAGTCCAGACCGGAGAAAGACTTACAATTGCTCATCCTTTTTGAGACAATGTGAGAAATAAGTAGGACTGATAGAAGATAATTCGGAATTGTACATATTTTAAGATTTCCTTTCTGAGGTATAATTGCTTTTCTCCCTTATGTTTAACAGTAAAAGCAACTACTTTCAAATGTCCCTTCTTGAAGACTATAGGGCCATATAGGGCCACCTTGCCAAGGTCCACTTGTGACTCATTCATTCAAGAAACACTGGTGTCAGGGACTTGAAATAAACCCCAAACTTAGTCTCATGGAGAAGTTGGGTGAGGAGGCTTCCTCATCAAGGTGCAATAAAAAAGATTATTCAAATTTCTGTAGCAGTGTTTCCTTTAGAGAAGATTTTACAACTTTAGAGTTGTCCCAGTTTAGATGTTCCTTCAAATGACTGCATAATAATCAGTTTATAAGGAAGGTCATCAAAAGTTCTGTGGATAGTATTGGAGAGAGATGCTGCATGTGCCTCCCCAGCTTACTGAGGATATTTTAAAATCTACCCAAACTTAGCTCGTGATTCCTGCCCCAGCCACTGCCTCCCCACTCCTGCCAGTCCATACCTGCTCCTCCTACCTTCTCCCTCCTCCTCAGTCAACAGCATTGTCATTCACCAAATCTGAAACCAAACATTTTCCCTGATACTTTTTCTCAGCCCCACATTAATTCATCAGCAAATACTTTCCATTCTCCTTTGAAATATGTCCCAAACCAACTCTTTCTCATCTCCTCCTCTGCCACCCCCCCTCTATTTCAAACCCCTGTCATCTCAGACCTGGACAACTACTATGGCCCCTTATTTGGTCTGTCTGCTCCCATTCCAAAACCTTCCACTTTGTCCTATACAAAGAGTCAAAGTGACTCTTTAAAATCACAAATCAGATGATGACATTTCCCCTCTCTTCATTATTCAAGGGTTCCAGTATTTACAATAAAATTAAAAATCCCCACCATTGAGGAGTAAGGAGAAGTAGAAGAGGGTGAAGGATAAATGGTGATGGAAGGAGACTTAAATTGGGGTGGTGAACACACAATACAGTTTACAAATGATGTATTATGGAATTGTACACCTGAAACCCATGTAATTTTATTAAGCAATGTCACCACAATAAATATAATAAAAATAAAATAAAATAATAAAATAAAAATAAAAATAAAATTCTGCACCATGGTCTACCAGGTTCAGTGTGACCTGACCACGGCCCCCTCTCCCACCTCACTGGCTACTGCTCGTGCTGCCTCACTGAACCCCAGCCCCGTTGGCCTCCTTAGTGGTCCGAAAATGTGCCAGGAACATTCCCATCTCTGGGCTGCCATAAACACAGTTCCTGTGCCCTCAGAGGATGCTGCTCCCTTAATGCACTGTGACCTCTGGTCAGGTGTCACTTCCTCAGTGAGGTCATCCCCAAACACCCCACCCACAGGGCCCTCTTGTCACTCTCTGTCTTCCTTTCCTTCGACAGCACTCACCTCCACCTGGCACTGCACCAGGGAAGAGACAAGTAGGAATGGCTGGGAGTTTGGCAGGTGGACAAGGGAAGCAGAGTATTCCAAGAAGGGGAGGGGTGAGGGAGCAGGCAATGCAAAAGAGTGCAAGGACTGATGCCCACAGAACGCCAAGAGCAGTTGGTTAAAGCTTTCTGTGAAGGTGGAATGAAAAAAAGTAGTTCGGCGCCAGCTCCCAGAGGGGCTCATATACCGTGCAGAGAAGTCAGATTTGATCCTGATAAGGAAAACCAATTTCCCCTGACAAAGGACGTCAACAAACAGCTAAGTAATGAAAATGGGTTAATACTTCTAGTAACCCCCAAACTGGCCTCAATTATACCGTCCCCCCTCAGTTTCTGAAGGGGAGAGACACAATTCAAGTCAGTGCCTTCAGAGAAGAGGCTGCCCCAGGAGCTGTCTGTGGAGCAGCTCTGCACTCCCTCGGTTTCTGCTCACATGTGCTTTGGGAGGCGTGTGCAGGAGTCCCAGCTAATAACTAGTTTGACCAGTTCCAATACTATGGAATTATTTATCCTAGAAGCAGGTTGGTTTTTGTAATCATAATACGCAAGCCAGAAGAATCAGTGTAATTTTGCTCAATAGATATTTGATGCCCTATGATAGGCTAGACATCCGTGAGGAGCTGGGAGAAAGGAGGCTGTCCAAAATGAGTAAAATGCGGTTCCTGCAGCGACAAAAAGTGGAGTAAATGAGCGGTTATGAGACTGAACCACAAAAAGCTTTTATATGCGTCAAATGCAGGTAACCCCTAGGGTGAGATCTGCCCTCAGAAAACTCCTGAAAACCACTCAGGAAATAACTGGCCCAGCAATGGGCCCAGACGGCGCTGAGGGCCATACCCTCGAAGACCCCGGACATGAGACGTGGCTTCTGGACTTTGTTCTGCAGTTTAGAGAAATTTCTTCCCAGTTTTTTATCTGGTCACTGGAAGAGATCCCAGAAAAACAGTTTGTTTTGCTTATTTGTTTACAAAAACATGTGATTTGAGATACACAGCCTAAAAATGACCTTCCAACTTTTAGCCTTTCTTTCTCTCCAACAAATTTATTAAATTACTTCATAAAAGTAAGTGGAAAATGTATTATTTATCTTGCCCCCTTTATTTGCAACATTTTTTATTTTTTTAACTGATGCAAAATATTTATTCCAAGTTAGTTATTTTAAAACATATGGCATAGCTTGCTCTTGGAGGAGGATCATAAATATGCCTAGTATTTCACAGCAAAGAGTCAGAAGTAGCAATTTCTGTGGGCACTCAGTCTTCACATATAAATTCACTTGGGTGATCAACAGAAAAATAACAAACAAGAGGAAGAGAGTTTTTCAGCCAGTTTTTGGTTATTCAACATTTTGTTATCACTGAAGGGGTTATTTAGGTTCCTCCCAGCTTTGTCTCCTTCCCCCTAATGGCTCACCAGAGGCACTATGCTGTTCATTAGCATGCACTGGGAACAGTCAGTCAGTTTCATAGTTGGCTAGCAACACCGGAAGAAGCTCATTGCGGGAGAATAATAAGCAAATTCGTAAAGAAAGATGTTCGGGTTATTTGTTATTAATACTTATTTCCTACCTCCATGGTAATGCCTGGTTGTATTATCATCCAAAGTATTTTAAACTCAAAGGATTATGGAAGACTCACACAGGCAGTTTGTAATCTTAAGGAAAACATAATATAATTACATTTTTTAATTGAACAAAATGTTATCATTCTTTTCAGTTAATTCCCTTATTTTATTTTCCCATAATTTTTCCAGTTCTTGTAAGTTTGTAAATGTATTGCACATGACTAATTAGAGCCTTCATACTCAAAATCTACTCATATTAAGTATGTAATCATTTGATGAGCCACTTACCTCTCTGTGGTGTGAGCACAGACAGGAAGTGTTTCTTACAAAAAAAGCTCACCATGGAAACAGAGAAGCTCTACAAGGGAACATGTGTCTTTCTTTCCTTTTCCTTTTTCCATTTTGGTTTGATTTTTAAGTAGAAGGGCTACAATTTACCTTTTATGGGTAGCTTCTCCAACTCCTGTTGAATTTTGTTATAATTGAACATAGGTAATATTATCTCTTATATTTTCTTCAAGCGGCCCTTGAAAACTAGAGTTATTAGCATTCAATTATATTTTGGTTTAAAACTTAGTTTAAAATATTAAATTTTAAATTTAATATGGTTCATAAAGGCCACTTGCATTGCATGAGAAGACCTAACAATGAGAAGAATGGTCCTTCTACTCATCACGTACTTGGAAGGTACCAAAGAGAGAATTCACTTTGGAAAAGTATCCCAAGCCCTATATTTTTTCTAAAAAAGAACCCAGGGTCATAACCTACTTTTGCAATGAAAATATTTTTAAGAGTAATGAAGGTAAACTTATAAAATCAAAGAAAAATGAAGTCCAAAGTGTTTGGAAATTAAGACTTCTATTTAGGTGATGCAAATGCTGCCTCAGCTGCTGCAACACGCAATGTTGTATTACGTCTGTATTGAGTATCTTTGTGCCCAATAAAACAAGGAATCAGGTCAGATTTGAGCACATGCTAAATACACAAAACAGAAGCCTAAAAAATATCTACTAATTCCTACCTGTCCTTCCTGTTGTCCTCTTGTCATTTTTGAATGATAACTGCTTGGATTCAGCGTTTCTCCACGGCCTGTGCACTTGGTCTCCACACTAGGCAAAAGAGTACCCTTCCCATGGGTGCCAGCTGCTGACAGCCCCATACACATAAAAACAACTTGTTTTTCTAAACCACAAATTTCCTAAGGGGAGCCACTGAAATGACAGGCAAAATAGCAATTTTCATCTTTCATGCAAGTTACAACTAAAGAGTCAAAGAGGAAGCAAATGTCTAACCACATGGTCATTATTAAAATACCCTTTGTGCTGATAACTACACAGTAAGTACCATCAATAGGAAGAGAGGCCTGGTTTCCCTTCCAGGAGCTGCATTTGCATCAGGAGCCCCAAACCACTAATGAAACTCGTTTCTAGAAACCTTGTCCTATCCAGCAGCATAGCAAATTTGTCAATCTATTGCATATTGTTTAATCTTCCGGTAACTGTAAACCTCAGGAAATGCTTGCTTGTTTCTATCTAATCATACCAAAAAATTAAATCTTTCTATATACCATTTAGGGATATGGTCAAAATAAAGTGTATTGAAATAAAAATCAAGAATGATGCAGTTTGCTAGAGATGCTAGACTATGAGGTTCATTGGATGCTAACGTCCTAACCAAGAGAACTTGGAGATATAAATATATTTGTTTATATTTTATATTTTAACCCAGAAGATCTCTCAGGAGGCCTCTCCCAGGATATATATTTATTCCTCCCCAATTAAAAATAAATACAACACAAGGAAGTAGGATAAACTTACTCCCCAGTAGGCTTACACTTCAGAGGTGGAAGGAGGCGAGGTCAGAGGAGCCTTGGGTACTATTTTGGAAGAAAGGGAAACAGAACCTACATAGCCACCCTTCCATGACCTGTGGTTTGAGAAACACAGCTCCGAACAGTTCCCACACAGCAGCTGTTTTTCTGCATCACCATCGTGGGGGACAGGAAGTGGAATGGCACTTAGAATGCAATTTACAGGATCTGTTCTCTCAGAAAGTGAAACAGGATCTCCAGGCTATTAAATACACTTCAGTGCAGCATGTGAACTCACTGTTAAAAGCAACTGTCTGCCTGGGAAATGAAAGCTTTCATTTGTGAAAAACCCAAGAGTTTTTAAAAGTATTATGTAAATATTGTGTGGTCGCTTGGTTTAAACAAAACTATTTTGAAAATTTAGAGATGTTTTTGATCTATTTCTTTTTCATAACAGGATTGCAAAGTAATCTGAAAAAGAAAATATCTACAATCGCATGAAGGCCAAAGGCTCAATTCTCTCTAAGGGTCATGGAAAAAGGGCATCAGAAATGTATCAATTCCATCCTCATTTGGAAAAGGAATAAAAATCTATCTAACGATCTCTGCAGACCTGCCTCTCCTACCTGCATCTAATTCTGAAAGTAAACGAATGGTGAAAGTTGAAGATGAAAAAATAAATAACTTCAGTTCCAATAAACAGTGTTTTTCTAATTTGGATGTTCTATCTAACTATGACTATTGAATTAACATTTTATTGCAACACTCCTTGCTCTTCCAGTGCAATTTGATTTTAAGAATCTTATAAAACCCATGTGAAATGGTAGCACCATTATTTTCCTTGCATTCTCATAGCTGTCAGCTAGTTTCCCAAAGGATCCAAAGCCTAGTAACCTGTTGGCTAAAGGTTCAGCTCCCGCAGCTCCTGAGGCTCAGTGCAATCTGTGTCTTATGCATTAAGTTCTTTCAGGAGATGAAATTCAAGCTTCTATTCTAAGTCTGGTAAACACATGTTAGAAAATGGTTTGCTTCCCACCAAGACAGAGGCATAGATAGATATACTTTGCCTCCTCACACAACCAAAAGAAGGACAGTAACATGTTTAAAAACCAAAAAGGACAACAACAAATTTAAAAACAAAAAACAACCAGAACTGCCAGAAAATTGAACTGTATGGAAGTCTGACAACTAAGAAGTTAAAGAAGAAACATTCAACCAGACTGGTAGAAGGGGTGGAGACGGGCAGCCAGGGTACAGAGGATGCATGGCAAGGTTGCAGCTGGAGGACTGGGCAGGCGAGGTGGCGACTGGAAGTCCCACATTTGCATGCTGATAAACCAGGAGAAACAACTGGGGAGAGATACAGACCGCATAACCCAGCATTCTAGCATGGGGAAATAAAGCCCCAAAACCTCTGGCTGTAAAATTCTGTGGGGGTTGCAGCAGTGGAAGAAACTCCCAGCCTCACAGGAAAGTTCAATGGAGAAACCCACAGGGTCCTAGCTAGAATGTACACAAACCACCCACCCAGGAATCAGCACCAGAAGGGTACAATCTGCTTGTGATTAGTGGGGGAAGTGACCAAAACCAGCAGAAAGTCAAGCAAATGGCATTGTTCCCTCTCTGATCCTTCACCCACAGACAGCGCCACAACGCAGCAAAGAGGGTTGCACCACCCTGATGAATACCTAAGGCTCTGCCCCTTAAAACATAACAAGTACACTGAGACAAAGTAATATGGCCGAAATGAAATAACAGATCAAAATTCCATGAAGAGATAGACAACCTATAGGATGAAGAGTTCAAAACACTGGTAGTCAGGATGCTCACAGAAATGGTTGAGTATGGTTGCAAAATGGAGGAAAAAGTGAAGGCTATGCAAAGTGAAATTAAACAAAATCTACAGGGAACCAACAGTGAAGGGAAGGAAATTGGGACTCGAATAAATGATTTGGAGCAGAAGGAAGAAATAAACATTCAACCAGAACAGAATGAAGAAATAAGAATTTAAAAAAATGAGGAGAGGCTCTGGGACAACTTTAAACACTCCAACATCCAAATCCTAGGGGTGCCAGGAGGAGAAGAGCAAGAGCAAGAAATTGAAAACTTATTTGAAAACATAATCAAGGAGAACTTCCCCAATCTGGTGAATGAAATAGACTCCCAGGAAGTCCAGAAAGCTCAGAGAGTCCCAAAGTAGTTGGGCCCAAGGAAGCACACACCAAGGCACATCATAATTACATTGCCCAAGATAAAAGATAAGGAGAGAATCTTAAAAGCAGCAAGAGAAGAGGAGTTACCTACAATGGAGTTCCCATAAGACTATCAGCTGATTTCTCAAAAGAAACCTTGCAGGCAAGAAAGAGCTGGCAAGAAGTATTCAATATCAAGAAAAGCAAGGACTTACATCCAAGATTACTCTATTCAACAAAGCTGTCCTTTAGAATGGAAAAGCAGATAAAGTGCTTCCCAGATAAGGTTGAGTTACAGGAGTTCATTATCTCTGGGTCCTCATTATATGAAATGTTAAAGGGACTTATCTAAGAAAAAGAAGAATGTCAAAACTATGGACAGTAGAATGACAACAAACCCACAACTATCAACAACTGAACCTAAAAACAACCAAACTAAGCAAACAACTAGAACAGGAACAGAATCACAGAAATGGAGATCACATGTAGGGTTATCAGCAGGGAGAGGGCAGGGGGAGAATGGGGGAAGAGGTACAGGGAATAAGAAGCATAATTGGTACATACAAAATAGACAAGGGGGAGTTAAGAATAATATAGGAAATGGAGAAGCCAAAGAACTTTTATGTATACCTACTGACATGAACTAAGGGGGGATGTTGGTGAGAGAAGAGGTGTAGGGGATAGGACAATAAAGGGGAGAAAAAATGGAACAACCATAATAGCATAATCAATACAACATATTTTAAAAAACAACCAAAAAAAGAAAATGGTCTAAAAAGATATTCTGTTGAATGATGAGAACTGTCTCAGCTTCCAAATAGGTAGTTCTTTTGAATGCTTGGAAGCAGTTTAAAGGCTCCTCAGATTCAGCTAGCTCTCTTCTGCCTTTAGTTAGATAAGAAGAGAAGAAAATATTCTCAAGGTCGTCTGAGTACAAAGTTTGCTTGTTTCCTTTGCCACTGGCTTGCTGT
>JAPYXV010005708.1:0-10333 GCA_028533065.1 Trachops cirrhosus | reverse complement strand
TTCTATTAACCATAACTATGGCAATCACGCCTACATACATTAACCATTAGATTTATTAATACATCTGGACATGCACTAGTGGACAAAAGGAAACTCAGTGTTTCTTTAGAACTTCTCTCACTACTTTTATTAAACATTAACTTACCCTGAGCTGTATTTTGCACATTTCTCATGTTAGTCAGACTCAGAACAAAAAACAAAACTGTTCCTAGTACTAATGTTCCAATAATAGTGATTAAGCCCACTCCCATGCCACATCCTCTCCCTGGAAGATGAATTCCTTGAATTCCTTCTTTCCACGTCCGGACCTTGTCAGACGACATGCCTGGAAGAGGACGTGGCATCCACCATTTTTGACCCCATCTATTTAATGTCTACAAATTATGCTTCTTTTTCCCTGTACCTTCCCCCCCCATTCCTTCCCTCCCCTCCCCACTGAAAACCCTCCATGTGATCTCCATTTCTCTGATTCTGTTCTTGTTCTAGTTGTTTGCTTAGTTTTTGTTTTTGTTGCTTTTCTTCCTTTTGTTTTTTTAGGTTCATTTGTTGACAGTTGTGAGTTCGTTGTCATTTTACTGTTTGTATTTTTTATCTTCCTTTTCTTAGATAAGTCCCTTTATTGTTTCACATAATAAGAGCTTGGTGATGATGAACTCCTTTAAAACTTGACCTTATCAGGGAAGCACTTTATCTGCCCTTCCATTCTAAAGGAAAGCTTTGCTGACTAGAATAATCGTGTATGTAGGTCCTTGCCTTTCATGACTTCAAATACTTCTTTCCAGCCCATTCTTGCCTGCAAGGTTTCTTTTGAGAAATCAGCTGATAGTCTAATGGGCACTCCTTTGTAGGTAACTCTTTCTTTCCCTCTTGCTGCTTTTAAGATTGTCTCTTTGTCTTTAACCTTGGGTAACTTAACGATGTGTCTTGATGTGTTTCTCTTTGCATCCAACTTCTTTGGGACTCTCTGGGTTTCCTGGACTTCCTGAAAATCTATTTCCTTTGCCAGATTGGGGAAGTTTTCCTTCATGATTTGTTCAAATAAGTTTTCAATTTCTTGCTGTTGCTCTCCTTTTGGTACCCCTATAATTCAAATATTGGAATGTTTCAGGTTGTCCCAGAGAGTCCTCAGCCTCTCTTCATTTTTTTGGATTCTTGTTTCCTCATTCTGTTCCAGTTGGATATTTATTTCTTCCTTTTGTTCCAAATCATTGCTTTGAGTCCTGGTTTCCTTCCTGTCACTGTTGGTTCCCTGAATATTTTGCTTTATTTCATTTTGTGTATCTTTCATTTGTTCTTTCATTTTTTGACCAAGCTCAATCAATTCTGTGAGCATTTTGATTACCAAGGCTTTAAATTTTCCATCAGATAGATTGGCTGTATCCTCCTTGCTTAGCTCTCTTCCTGAGGCTTTGCACTATTCTTTCATTTGGGCCATATTTCTTTGCTCAGGGCCCCTGATAAATTGTAAGGGGGTGGGGCCTTAGGTATTCACCTGGGCAGGGCAAACCTCCTTGCTGCCCTGTGGCACTGCCTGTGGGGGAGGGGCCAGAGAGGTAACATTGCAGCTCGCCTGCTCACTTTTCAATGGACTCTCGTGTGAGACTGAGAATTTCTCCCACCGCAGCAACTGCCATAGTCCACACACACACCTCTGAGTCTCAGTTTCCCTTTAAATCAGCCCCTCCTGCGCAGCCCACCACCGGGCTACAGCCAGGCCCACCCCCCACAGTCCACCGCCTCCGCAGTTTCTCTCTGCTGCCTTACTGGTCTGGTTATTTTGGTTGATTTTTTCTTTAATTCCTTGGTTGTCAGAGTTCCATGCAGTTTGATTTTTCTGGCACTTTTGGTTGTTTATTGATTTTAGATTGGTTGTTATTCTCCTTTTGGTTGTGAGAGGAAGCAAAGGGTTTTTATCTACACCTCCATCTTGGCCAGAACTCCGCTCATCACTTCTTAAGTATTTCACTACATATTACTATTATCTATGTTTTAAGATTATTTACATCTATATATTTTTTCTGTAATGGTGTGCTCTTCACATTTTTTCTCACCTTTCGTTCATTGATGTCACATTAATAGCTTGAATTTGACCATGATAATAATATTTACACCACAGAAATTAGCATAGTAATTACTGATCAGGGCTTGATTTACTGTTTTGTCAATTGTCTAGACTTAAGAAATTATGGAGAAATGTTAAAAATGAAGATTAAACTTAAAAGTATGTCAAGCTGTGTAGCTGGTACATTGTGAATAGCATCAAAAATTGAGGAAGTGTTCTTCCAGTATTTTAAGACTATTATCCAGTTCTGCTGAGAATTAACTCATGTCACTGATAAGTGGGTTAAGTTCCAACACAAGTCTTCTTTGTTTTAATTGTATCTTATTATGTAGAAAAATATATTGACCTACACTCCTGTGAAAACTAGACTCATCCATTACAAACACAGGTTAACTATTGATATAAGACTTTGGTATAAATCAATAAAAGCATTGTTGAGGATCAACTGGTTATGGGATTCAGGAGAAAGACCACAGAATATTTTATTATTATTTGTAAATTTTGTGTTCCACAGCTCTTATATCAATAAACTTTATGAAACATTTATAGACATAATTTATCCTTTAGAAAGCCAGCAATTAAATATTTGCAGCATAGCACTGGACTAGTGCCCTTGGAACTCTTGGGAAATTGGAAGTCCAGATAAAGGGCATGATTTGTCCAAGATCATACATAGACAGGTGAAGTATTTTGTTTCAAGTCTTATTAGGGGAGTTACTACACCTTGTTTTAATTATGTATTTGTGTATGTCTTTCAGTGGATGAGTGCTATGTACTAAACGATCTTGTCCCCTAAAATTCATATGGTAAAGCCCTACCCCCTAATGTGGTGATATTTTAAGATGGAGCCTTTGGGAAGTAATTAGGGTTAGATTAGGTCTTAAGGGTGGGGCCTCATGATGAGATTAGTGAAATCATAAAAAGGAAAGAGAGAGAGATCTCTTTCAGTCTCCCTATGTAAGAACAAACACTGAGGAAAGGCCAAGTGAGGACATGGCAAGAAGTGAGTATCTGCAATGCAAGAAGAGAGATCTCATCAAGAACCAATTCAGCTGATAACTTGATGTTAGACTTTTCAGCTGCCAGAACTGCGAGCAAATATATTTCTGTTGTTTAAGTTCCCCAGTCTGTGTTATTTTGTTATAGTAGCCCAAGTTTACTAATATCATTTTTTATTTATTGGAAAATATTGGACAAATGTGTTTTGAAAACAATAATTCTTGTATTTGCATTCTTTCTGGGTCTGATACTTCAGCTTATGACTTCCAGTGATTCTTACTTATAATAACTTCTCTCACATGCATTTTGTGATTTTAAAATTTTTAGTTTTTATTCGTTTGTACCTAATTGCTGAGAATTTTTAATGGCCTGGGTTTAAACCTCCTAGTGTTAATTTAAATTTGCTTCTGTTTGATATCTGAGAATATAATCTGCTCGTGATAACTTTAAAGTAAATTCTCTATTATTCCCCATTAAGGGATTTTTTTTTTCTGTTTGTTCAGCTTGGCCACTCTTTTTGAAGCTGTTGAGGTACCTAAGATATTGGATGATTTGTTGTTGACATTGATATGATAGTCCATTACTTGATTTATATGGAAGGGGTGGGTTCTCTGAGTATAAAGATAACTGTATACTTGTGGGTGTGGTGAGTGGACAGGCACAGACCCACAGTTAGATTTTCCAACAAGGTGCTCCAATGTGCCCTATAACATTAAAATTGAAGTGAAACATTGTCACTGAAATTTTGAAAGTTTGAAGTTTCAGATCATACATCTTTCTTTTTTTTTTTTTGTGGAAGCAGCAAAAAAAATTTTCCTAGCCTAGATCATTTTCATGATTCATAAAGGGAAATAGCTTGTCTATATAAACTTGATGTGTGATGTATAAACATGATATATGTCCAAGTTCTCCCTATAGTAAAATTATCCAACTTACTCAAAGGGCCCTTATATCAAAGTCATGTCTATTCATTGCAGATAACACTTGCAAGACATTCTTGGCCAGGTCGCTCAGTTGGTTAGAATATCATCATGGTACATTAAGGTTGTGGGTTTGATCCCCAGTTAGGGCACATACAAGAATCAGCCAATGAAAGCATAAATAAGTGGAACAATAATTCACTGTTTCTCTCTCCCTTCCTCTCTCTGTCTTTAAAAATGAATAAATAACAATTTTAAAGTATAGTGCTTGCTAGTTTTCATCATTAAAGGCTTGGACTTAGGGAGAAAGGCTTCTGAATTATGCAAGTTTATCCTTAAAAAGCTGTCCCTCATCTTAAAAATTATAAACTTAGAAATTTATAGGACACATAAAATGTTTCTATTGAAAGAAAAAAGGGAGAGCAATGCGCTGGTTGACGTGATGATCCAACATGGTACTAAAATAGTCAGTCTCCACCATCTGATCTCTTTTAACACTTTCTACTGCTATTCATTGGTCTCAATGATACCTGCATGAAGAAACAAAATTTACTTTCCCAGTCCCTTACATATATAGTTAGATTGTTTATTATATTAGAATAATAAACTAAGCCTTAAGTTATAGGAAGGAAGGGAATAGGAAAGATTAGAGCAGAAATAAATAAAATAGAAACCAGAAAGACAATAGAAAATCTCTGCCCTGGCTGGTGTGGCTCAGTGGATTGAACAGTGCCTGTGAACCAAAGGGTTGCTGGTTCGATTCCCAGTCCGGGCACATGTCTGGGTTGCTGGCTAGGTCCCCAGTAGGGGGCATGTGAGAGCCAACCACACATTGATGTTTCTCTCCCTCTCTTTCTCCTTTCCTCCCCTTCTGTATAAAAATAAACAAATAAATTAATTAATTAAAAAAGGAAACCTCAACAAATCTGAATTTGTTTCTTGAAAAGATAAAATTTATAAAATTTATCTAGACTAGAAAAAAAGAAGATCTAAATAAAATCATAAGTGAAAAAGAAGATATTATTACTGATACCACAGAAATACATGACGAACTACTTTGAGCAATTTTACATTGACAAATTGGATCACCTAAGAAGTGGATAAATTCCTAGAAACATACAAGTTACCAGGACTGATTCTGAACAGACCAATAATAAGTAAGAAGATTAAATAACTAATCAAAAATCTCCCAACCGCCCCCCCCAAAAAAAGAAAAGTCCAGGAGCAGATGGTTTCATGTGTGAATTCTTCCAAACATTAAAAAAAAAATATTAATACTACAAGGGGGGCGGTGGAAATGGAAGGGAGGAGGGGAAGGCTGGGGAGGTGTGCCGGGATGGAGGTAAAAGGCAGAAAACTGTACTTGAACAACAATTAAAATAAAAAAATAAAAATATTAATACTAATCTTTCTCAAACTCTTCCAGAAATTGAACAGGAGGAAACATTTCCAAATTCATTTTGTAAGGACAGCATTACCCTAATACCAAAAGCAGAGACACTATAATAAAATAAAATTACAGGCCAATATTCTTGATGAACATAGATGCAAAAATCTGCAACAAAATACTAGAAAAATGAATTCAACAGAACATTAAAGGGATCATATATCATAATCAAGTAGGATTTATCCCTGGTGCACAAGGATATTTCAACATATGCAAATCAATAAATGTGATATACCACATTAACAAAATGAAGGATAAAAATAATATGATCATCTCAATAGATGTAGAGAAAATTGACAAAATTCAACATTCTTTCAAGATAGAAAACTTTCAACAAATTAAGTATAGAAGAAATCCACCTCAACATAACAAAGGTCATATATGACAATCCCATAGCTAACATCATACTTGATGGTGAAAGACTGAAGAAAGCTTTTTCTCTAAGATCAGGAATAAGAAGAGGTTGTTCACTCTCACCACTTCTATTCAACAGAGTACTGGAAGTCTTAGCCAGAGCAATTCAAAGAAAAAACAGTAAGTTTTTTGATACAAATCAAAAAGTAAGAAGTAAAGTTGTTTCTGTTTGTGATGACAATCTTATCATAAAAAATCTCAAAACTCCACCAAAAACTGTTAGAACTGATAAATAAATTTAGTAAAGATTCAGACACAAAGTCAATGTACAATTATCAGTTGAGTTTCTATATATTAAAAATAGACTATCCATGAAAGAAGTTAAGAAAAAATTTTCATTTACAGTAGCATCAAAATGAATAAAATACTTAGAAAAAATTTAACCAAGTAAGTGAAAGACATGTACACTAAAAACTATAGAACATTGGTGAAAGAAAGTGAAGACACAAATAAATGGATTAGCATCCCATGTTTGCAGATTGGAAATATTAATATTTTTAAAATGTTCATAGACATAAAGTGAACTACAGATTCAGTGCAGTCCCTATCAAAATTTCAATGGCATTTTGTTTTAGAGAATAAAGTCTTAAAATGATATGGAACTGAAAAGACCTCAATAGCTAAATTAATCTTCAGCAAGAAGAGAAAATCTAGAAGCATCATATGTCCTGATTTCAAACTGTATTTCAAAGCTCTAGTAACCAAAAACAGTATGGTATTAGTATAAAAATAAACACATAAATCAATGGAATAGAATAGAACCCAGCAATAAACCACAGACAACTAATTTTTGACAAAATTACCAAGAATATATAATGGGGAAAGAATAGTCTCTTCAACAAGATGCTGGGAAAACTAGATATCTACATGCAAAGTATGATATGGGACCCTTATTTTATACTATACACAAAAATCAACTCAAAATGAATTAAAAACTCAAACTGAAGGCCTGAAACCATAAAGGTCCTAGAAGAAAATATGGGGAAAATATTCTTGACATTGATGTTGTCAATGAATTTATAGATAGGACACCAATAGCACAGTCCAACAAGAGCAAAAATAAGTAAGAAGGACTATATCAAACTGAAAAGCTTCTGCACAGTAAAGGGAACATCAGCAAAATAAACATTTAATCTACAGAATGGAAGAAAATTCTCACAAACTACACATCTGATAGGGATCAATATCTAAATCATATAAGGAGCACTTATAACTCAATAGCAAAAAAGCAAGTAACCCAATTGAAAAATGGGCGAACTGAACCCACAATGAGATATCACTGCATACTTTTCAGGATGCTTACTTTAATAAAGACAAGAGATAAGTGTTGGTGAGGATTTGAAGTCAAGAGAACACTTGTATACTGTTGGTGGGAATGTAAATTGATACAGCCATTATGGAAAACAGTAGGAAGATTCTTGAAAAAATTAAAAAATAGAACTACCATATGATACAGCAATCCTACTTCTGGTAGATACCAAAATTGCTATCATGGAAGAATTATTCACAAGAAGCAAGACATGACAAACAACCTAAATTTTTCTCAATGGATGAATGAAGAAAGAAAATGTGGTTATATATGGCCCTGACCAATGTGGTTCAGTTGATTGGGCTTCATCTGTAAACTGAAAGGCTGCTGGATCGATTCCCAGTCAGGGCACATGCCTGGGTTGCAGGTTCACTTCCTGATGAGGACATGTGCATGAGGCAGCTGATCAATGTTTGTCTCATGCATCTATGTTTGTTTTCCTCTCTTTCTCCCTCCATCCCTTCCCCTCTCTCTAAAAATAAATAAATAAAATCTTTAAAGAAAATGTGGAAGAAAAAAAACAAAACGTGGATATATACATATATATGTATATATGTATATGTGTATGTGTGTGTGTATATATATAAAATCCACAATGGGGCCAGAGAATAGGGTTGCACTAGTCTGAATCATATGTCCTTCTCCAAAGGCCAGGGGTAAAGTCAGCTTCAAGTGCTTGGGCTGGGCAGGGTTTGTGTTAATACCCAACAAAAACCAGTGTAATTACCAAGAGAAGGAAAGATTGATGTTAAGCAGGGGTCACCCTCTTGTCCCTTCACTACAGAGCTTGTTGACTTCAAAAGGCAAATGGGGTTTCTGCCTTTAAACAATAAGTGCTCTATAATGTAATCCTAGATAGTGGTCAGCCAGTTTTTTTTTAAATTGACTTTGAGAGACAGAGAAACATTTATTTGTTGGTCTACTTATTTACGCATTCATTGGTTGATTCTTGTATGTGCCCTGACAGAGGATCATACCTGAAACCTTGGTGTATCGGGATGACACTAACCAACTGAGCTACCTGACCAGTGCCTCAGCCAGTTTTTGACAGGAGTTCCCAACATCCTTCCATCAGGTAGGATGGTTAAAGAGCATAGTAGGGCTGAGGGTGATTTCCTCTGTATCTACCATCTGGGTTGGAAAGAGAGTTGGGCCAGAGCATCAGACACACATAGGTTTGAATCCCAGCTCTCCTACATACGATGTAACCAGGTTTGTACAACAGCTGAACCTCTCCATAGGTTTCTGATTCCCACATGTAACCTGGAGGCAATGATGCATACTTCATTGAGTTGTGAGAGAAGTAAAAAACATAAAACTTTAAGATTATCTAGCACAGCGCTGAGTACATAGTAATCAATGTCCTTTATTTGTGCCTTAACTACTTGTTTAGAGAGAACAGAATCAGAATAAAGAAGCTATGTTAGCTAGAGTCATTGATGTTTACCAAAGAGAAGGCCCAACTGACCAGGTTTATGAGGCCCAGCTTGGGCCTACATCCCTGCTGGAAACGCACTAATTTACAGTGTTTGGCTATCTATTTCTGGATATGGTTGCCACCTCTGCCAGATTTTTTCTCTTGTGTGTCACCATCTTCTTTCAGATCAGTTTCTTTCAGACTCCACAGTTTGGTTTCTTCAAGTGCCTAATCCCTTAGGCTGGGTCACTCATTCCTTCCCAAGGTCCTGGGAAAACTCACTCTCATCCTCTATGAAATTAAGTACCTTCCTAGCCTAAGGTAGGTATGATGAGGGAGCCTATCATCCCTCAATGCAGAGGGTCACATGAGTTTAAGGGTGTGAGCTCTTTCCATGAAGTTGAAAGCAATATGCAGATAAGGGTAGAATTATACGCACTGCTAGAGGGCCAGGAGTTCATGAATTCCAAATCAGGAATAGGGTGCAGATTAAACAAAGGATTACATTCAAACTCCCTGGAATGATGTTTGGCGTGTGATGGGCAATCAGGGGATGTTAGCACCTCTCTCAGTCCAACAATTTTAATTCTTTTTCATCTAATCTCATTTTTGTCTTTAGTCCCCTGATGTTATTTTGGAGATGTGATTTTGGAAAATTACCATTTAAATTTTTGCTGCAATTAAAATTAATTACGGTGCTAGACACAGTAAACAAATATGAATGAGACTTGGGCCCTTCCTTAAAAATACTTGCAGGGCCAAGATGGAGGCATAGGTAGATGCACTGTGCCTCCTTGCACAACCAAGATAGGGCCAAAAACAATATAGAAACAAAATAACAACCAGAACTGACAGAAAATTGAACCATATGGAAGTCAGACACCCAAGAAGTTAAAATTAGACATGTTCATCCAGACCGGTAGGAGGGGTGAAGTTGGGAGGGGCGAAGTCCAGCTGGGCAAGGGACGTGGAGCAGAGAGCAGAGCAACCGAGCTGCACACAAGACCGTAGGGGGCAGACCCTGGGCGCACTAGTGCACTAGCAGCGGTGGCTGGCAGGCCCCAGCCAGGGGTTGGCGAACGGCAGACCCAGCGAGGCGGCCATTGTGAAGCAAGGCACTGCGCACAACTCAGGGTCCCAGCGCCGGGAAATAGAGCTTTGGGGCACTGACTGAAAAGGAAGGTCCTGTGGGGTGCACAGGCCCACCCACACGGGAATTAGCACCAGAGGGGGCCAGTTAGCTCCCAGAAAGTGGTGGAAGGGTCTGAAGTCCTAGAAGAGTGGAGGAAGTGCCACTGTTCCTTCTAGGACCCCACCCCCACATAACCGTCACAACCCAGCTACTGGGGTGCCCTGCCCTGGTGAACACCTAAGTCCCCACCCCTCACTACAGGTGCTTGACAAGACCAAAGAAAAAAAAAGCAAAGAGATGGCTCAAACAGAAGAAGAATTGAAAGCCTCAGAACCCATCCTTTTAAGCGACCAAGAGATAGCCAACCTATCAGATGCACAGTTCAAAGCACTGGTGATCAGGAAGCTCACAGAATTGGTTGATTTTGGTCACAAACTAGATGAAAAAATGAAGGCTACAGTAAGTATAATGAAGAAAAATGCACAGGCAACCAATAGTGATAGAATGAAAGATGGGTCTCACATCAATGGAGTGGACCAGAAGGAAGAAAGAAACAACCAAACAGAAAAGAATGAAGAAGAATTCAAAAAAATGAGGAGAGGCTTAGGAACCTCTGGGACATCTTTAAACATT
>JAPYXV010005707.1:0-10333 GCA_028533065.1 Trachops cirrhosus | reverse complement strand
TTAGCAATACACTATGAATGAGATAACAGGGGAAACCTATCAAATGATACAATATAACCAGCCAAGCAAAGAAGACTATATATATACAGAAAGAAGAAGAATACTAAAATACTATAAAAATAAAAGATGTACAAATAATGAAATAATGATAATACAATTATGCAATTACTTGCAGGTTCCAAAAAAAAAAAAGAAAGAACAAAGCAGAAGATGGAAGGAAGAAGAAGAGATAAATTTGGAAAGCAAGGGAGGAGGGTCAACACTAGGATGACAGAAAGAGAAGCATAAAGAATTGATAGATCTAAAAATAATACGAATTAAAAGATAAAAGGTTACTTAAAAATAATTAAAACAAAAACAAACAAAAACAAACAAACAAAAATCACACCTATTGTTGGTTTCAGACTGGCCAAACCGGTTTTTCTAGCTGGCTTCAGCACACTGAGGGGCAACTGGAGACAGTTTTTCTCTGTTCCCGTTCAGAACTCAGTCAGCCTCTCGTGTACTGTTCATAGTATAGGCGTGTTCTCCCCCAGCCCGTCTGGTGCCTCCCTGAAGGGGCCTGTGTGTGGGAGCTAGGTGCAACTATGCGTGTCCTTGGGAGTTCACCACCCTGTGTTCCAATGTCCCACGGAATGCCTATGCCTTTTCCAGGTTCACGGGTGCACACTCTCTGGGTCCTGAGGGACGCCCACTTCTCCCAACTTCAGGGCCTGGGCATCACAGGTCCCGGGGAGCTCCTGCGCCTTTTCCTTTTTCACTGCTGTGATTTCCGAGACTTCCACCAAACCACACTCTCTCTCCGGGTTGCGGGCGCGGGCATAGAGGCGAATGCCTTTGGATGCACCGGGTGGGGTGCACACTTTCACCAGGGCTTTGCGTGGGTGCTTACATCCCCTGTGTGGGTGCCTCTTCGTCCTCACTCCTCTCTCTGTATCCACCGGTAAACTGGCCTCCCCTGGTGCTGCTCAGTCCTTGTTTGGCCAGGGAGGGAGCAGTTGACTCAGCTCTCCTGGGAGCCCTGCGGCAGACCCCAGAATGCAGGGCCTGGAGCTGCAACCTCCCTGGTCCCCGAGCTAATCCACCTAGTCTCCTTACCATCGGGTTTTTCAATGTCCGCTACAATTTGTGATCTCCTTCTTTCATATATGTTGTGATAATGTTGGCTATTTGCTCTGTTCCTACCTAGATCGGCTAGGAATTTTCCCCGGGTGTAGGAGAAGTAGAAGCTGCTCCATCCTACCATGCCACCATCTTCCTCTCCTGAAAGCCGGTTTTCAGGAAAAGTCATCTGCAGTGTTTATAACACTATGTCAATGTAGTCATTTCAGTAAGAAATAAAAAGAGTGGTGTCTGAGATAATACATACTGTTTTCATCACTTTTGTTGAAGTATCTTTCTGAAATATGATCACTTTAGTGCCAAGTTTGATAGCAAAAGAGCTACTGAAATCATTCTTCCATGAGCAAATGAGTGAATGGATGAATAGGACTATGTCAGTTTTGAAGTAGAATAAGCTTCTGCCCCACAATTTTCTGCAATGTATTCTTCCAAGCACTAAAACATACTCCAACTAGGTCATGCATGTAAAAGCTACTACATGACTTGGACTATCCATGTGTGTAAATGTTAAAGTGAATTTGAACATACCAGTACACTTGCCATTCTACAAGTGCATATCACTTTGATAAAACTCTAGTGAAGTGTTTCAATACATCAAAACCATTTGGAATGAGCTCAGTTTAACAAACACCACCAACCAAATTGTTGTCTCTGACTTTGGGTGCTTTCCATTATTAGTTACAGAGCTGACTAAACCATATGCTTCCGGACAACTGCAGTTCCAATGATGTGAAGAGAAATAACAGTATACCAAGTCCAACACAGAAATTAATTTCAGCTGTATTCTAAAGCTTCCAATAAAACTCACACTGCCAACACATTTGTCTGTCTATGAACATTCACAGGTGTAGGAGTAACAAGAATTTTATCTTCCAATGGATGGTCAATCCTGTACTCTTCTATTGAACAAAGCTTAAATAAAAGGCTTAAAACAAACATACATCTTGCTCTATCAGACTTTCCTTTTGACACCATGAAATGTATTCCAAAAGATCATGCTTTATCATGAGTAACGGCAACACTGTGTTTTACATAATGAGGAGAGTTTGAATTTACAAATGTTAGCCTCTGCTGATAAGTGCTTCCAAACCTCACTTGCTATGCATAAACTTAAGGCTGTTTAAACACTGCACCGAGGCTTTCTGAGCATGTCAAGAGGGCTGAGAATGATCAGTAGATTCTTCTATATATGTTTGCCTCCTAAACTTAGGCAACTTCTAGATTTCACGTCATTAGAGAGTACTTTCATGTGCCTTGGCTTCAATGTACATTGCTCAATAGAGTGGACAAAGGGTTTCTTTCACAAAAATTTCAATATATATCAGGTCATTTTCACATATAAAGGTGTTACACATGTTGTGTTTTAACAGCTCAGTACAGAAGTTTCCATGTCTTATTTGTTATGCATGAAAAAAGAGGGTTTACCCAGCTTTACAACACCATGCTTAAGAGATGTGAAATTAACCATATCTAATTCAAAAGACACTTCTATTTCTAAGCTTCTCACAACTCTACAAGTATCAACGTTACCACACAATCTGGAAAAACATAAGAGCACACCATAACAAACATCACTGCCCAAATGGTTGTTTCCGTCTTCACTTTCTTCCCAGTATTAGATACACAGCACACTGAACCACATGCTTTGGTGGAACTGCAGTTCAGAAGTCATGAAGAGAAATAACAGTACACCAATTGAAATGCAGTAATTAAATTTAGCTGTGTTTTAAAGCTTAAAAAGAAAACTCATGCTGCCAACATCTTTGTCTGTCTATGAACATTCTCCTATGTGGGAGTAACCAGAATTTTATCTTCCAATCCATGCTCAAGTCCATACTCTTCCATTGAACATAGCTTATATAAATGGCTTTACACACACATAGCTCTTCTATTATTGAACTTTCCTTTACACACCATCATATTTCTTCTGAAAGAACATGTTTTATCATGAGTAAGACTACATTTTATATTACATGATGAGGAGAGTTTGTATTTAGGAATGTTAGCCTCTGCTATTAAATGCTCCCAAATCTCACTTGATATACATCAGACTTAATCATGTTCAAACACTGCACATTTGCTTTCTTATAAGCTAAGCAGGCTGAGAGTGAGCAGTAGATTCTTCTACACACATTTTCCTCATAAACTTAAGCAACTTGCAGATCTCAAGTAATTTAAGACAATGCTTTCACACATTCCCAACCTGGGACCTGACCTCTAACCTAGGCATGTGCCCTGACTTTGAAGTAAATCAGTGACTTTTTGGTACTGGGTTGCACAACCCACTGAGTCACACCAGTCAGGGTTCTTCTTTAGATTTTTTATTTGCGTATATGAATGTGATAAATTTCATAAGTTTAACATTGTATTTTGATAACTGAGCCAATTTGTTTTATTTTATCCATTTTTGTGTGATTTCTAGGGTTTTTCTGTGCTCTGACATCACCTGCAAAAAGTGACAGTTTTAACTTTTTTACTTATTCAATAAATGTGATGAATTATTTTTCATTTTTGTATGCTGTAACTACAAATTCTAGTACTAGGTTAAATTAGAATGGAGAGAATGGACATTTTTTCCTTATTAATATTATTTTTATTGATTATGCTATTACTGTTGTCCCATTCCCCCCTTTATTCCTCTCAGACCTGCACACCCCCTCATACCCAAATTCCCCCCCTTTAGTTCATGTCCAAGAGTCATACATGTAAGTTCTTTGGCTTCTACATTTCCTATACTATTCTTAACTTCCCTCTGTCTATTGTCTACCTACCATTTATGCTATTTATCCCCTGTACCTTTCCTCCCATTCTCCCCCTCACCTTTTCCAATGATAATCCTCCATGTGATCTTCATTTCTGTGATTCTGTTCTAGATTTTTGCTTAGTTTGTTTTTGTTTTTTAAGTTTGGTTGTTGATAGCTGTTAGTTTGTTGTCATTTCACTGTTCATATATTTTTTAATTTAATTGTTGTTCAAGTACAGTTTTCTGTCTTTTACTCCCATCCCAGTTAACCTCCCCAACCCTCCCCACCTCCCTCCCATTTCCACCCGCCCCTAGTTTTTGTCCCTGTGTCCTTTATACTTGCTTCTGTAAACCCTTCCCCTTTTCCCCTGAAATTCCCTCCCCTCTCCCCTCTGGTCAGCCTGTTCTCTATTTCAGTGTCTTTGGTTATATTTTGCTTGTTTCTTTGTTTTGTTGTTTAGGTTACTGTTACTGTTACTGCTCATATTTTTTATCTTCTTTTTCTTAGATAAGTCCCTTTAACATTTCATATAATAAGGGCTTGATGATCATGAACTCCTTGATCTTGATCTTACCTGGGAAGCACTTTATCTGCCCTTCCATTCTGAATGATAGCTTTGCTGGATAGAGTAATCCTGGATGTAGATACTTGCCCTTCATGGCTTCAAATACTTCTTTCCAGCCTCTTCTTGACTGTAAGGTTTCTTTTGAGAAATCAACTGACAGTCTTATGGGAACTCCCTTGTTGATAACTGTCTCCTTTTAACTTGCTGCTTTTAAGATTCTTTCCTTATCTTTAGTCTTGGGTAATGTAATTATGATGTGCCTTGGTGTGTGCTTCCTTGGATCCAAATTCTTTGGGACTCTCTGAGCTTCTTGGGCTTCCTGGATTTCTATTTCCTTTGCCAGGTTGGGAAGTTCTTTTTTATTATTTTTTCAAATAGTTTTCAAATTCTTCCTCTTCCTCTTCTTCTGGCACCACCCTATGATTCAGATGTTGGAACATTTGAAGTTGTTCTAGAGGTTCTTAAGACTCTCCAAATTTCTTTTGAATTCTTATCTCTTCATTCTGTTCTTCTTGAATGCTTCTTTCTTTCTTCTACTCCAAACCTTTCATTTGAAACCCAGTTTCCTTCCCTTTACTGTTGGTTCCCTGAATATTTTCCTTTATTTTGCTTTTTATAGACTTCACTTTTTCCTCTATTTTGTGACCATACTCAGCTAGTACTGTTAGCATCCTGATTACCAGAGTTTTGAACTGTGTATCAGATAGGTTGGCTATGTCTTTGTTGCTCAGTTATATTTTTTATGGAGCTTTGATGTCTTTTCATTTGGACCACTTTTTTTTGTATTGGCTTGCCTGTTAAGTAGTAAGGGGTGGAGTTATTCTCCAGATAGGGACAACCCAGGTGGCTGCATTGTGGCTGCATATGTGGGGGAGGGGTCCAAGAGGGACCGCTGCCACTTGTTCAGCTCTGTGCTGGTTTTCAGTCACCTCTGCTGCTATGCACAAGAAAATTAGGTCCCTCTAGTGTTGATTCCCTAGGTGGGTGGGTTTGTGTAAGTTCTAGGATCCTTTGGGTCTCTTCAACAAACTCTCTTGTGAGGCTGGAAGTTTCTCCTGCCACCACAACTCCCACAGGTATTTCTAATCAGAGGTTTTGAGGCTTTATTTCACCACACTGGAATCCTGGGTTGCATGGTCTATCTCACTCCCCAGTTGTTCCTCCTGGTTTATTCACATGCAAATGTGGGACCACCCACTCTGATAGCTGCTGCCATGCCTCATCCACCAACCACTGCCTTGCCCGCCTGGTCCTCCAGTTGCCACCTTGCCACAAGTCCTTTCTACCCCAGATGCCCATCTCCAGGCCTCTTACCAGTCTGGATGAATGTTTCTTCTTTAACTCCTTGGTTGTCAGACTTCCATACAGTTCAACTTTCTGTCAGTTCTGGTTGTTTTTGTTTTTAAATTTGTTGTTGTACTTCTTTTGGTTGTGCAAGGAGGTACAGTGTATCTATCTACACCTTCATCTTGGCTGGAAGTCCATTTTTTTAATTTTTTCTGATCTTTAAAAAGAAACTTCCTTATTTGCTCAATTGAGAATGATAATAGCTGTGGGTTTATCCTATATAGTAGTTATCATGTTGAGGGATTTTCATGTATATTCTTTTTGTTGTGAGTTTTTTAAATTGTAAATTGATATTGAATTTTGCCAAATGTCTTTCTGCATCTTTTTTAATAATCACATAACTGTAATTCTTGATTTTGTTGATTTGTAAGTCACACTGATGTTTTAAAATAGGTTCAACCGGGTGTGTACTTTTGGTGTGATTCCTGCTTGATTATAATGTATAATTCTTTGAACATACTGATAATTTCAGTTTGCTATTATTCTGTTAAGAATTGTGGCACCTGTGTTTGTTAGGGATATTGGCCTGTAAATAATTTTCTTTTTTGTGTCTTTGTTTGGTTTTGTTATCATATTAATGCTGGCCTCAGAATATGGGTTTGAAAGTGTTATTTTATGGTTTTTAAAATAGTTTCAAGAGGAAAGGTACTAATTATTATTTAATACTTGGTAGACTTCACCTGTAAGCCATTGAGTCCTGGGATATTGTTTTTTGGGAGTTTTTTTTACTCCTTCAGTTTCATTGATAGGAATTGATCTATAGAGATTCTATGTTTCTTTCTAGTTGAGTTTTGGGAAGTTCTATGTTTTTGAGGAAAATCCATTTTATCTAGATTGTCAAATGTGTTGGTATGTAATTGTTCATAATATGTTTTCATGATATTTTAAAATCTGTGGCATCAGTTGAGAGTTTCCTTTTCATTTTTTATTTTATTCATTTTTTGTTCTTCTTCTCTTTTTGATGAGTCTGACTATCAAGTTGTCCATTTTATTTATTTTTCATTGAATTGGACTTTATTTTATTTATCTTTTATCTTGTACTTTTTATTTTACTTATTTGTGTTCAGATCTTTGTTATAAATTTTCTTCTACTTTTTGGTTTATTTTTATTTCAATGGTTCCTTCAGGGGTAAATTTCACTGACTTTTTGGATTATTTTCCTGCCCTTTTGGTAGCCCCTTATATCTATACCGTTTTCTCTTTTAACTGCTTTTTCTTCACACTAGATTTTGTTAATTTGTTTTTCAATTTGTGTGAGTCTCAAGGCAGATTTAGTTTTCCTCTTTGATCTACTGTTTAGATGCATTCTGTTTAATCCTCACACACATGTGGCTTTTTCTCTTTTATTTTTTATACTTAATTTTAATTATTTTCAATATTGTTGTCAGATAATATGGTAGATGTACGTTAAGTTTCTTGACTTCCTTGAGGCTTATTTTGTGGCCTAGTACATGATCTATCTTGGAAAATGTTCCATTGAACTAGGAATAAAGGTCATCAAATACAGTGCTTGCATTAAATGCTTTATACATGTTGATTAGTAAAACTAATCCACTGTGACACTTAGGGACATTTTTCCCTATTAATTTTTAAAAACATTATTTAAAATAAAATGACTTTTTGAAATTTGTATTTTTATTTTATTTTTTACTCTCTGATCTTTTTTTATTTTGGCAGTTAGAAAGGTGTCAAACTGCATCTTTACTTCCTTTTTTCCCTTTTTCTTTTTATTGTTATTCAAGTACAGTTGTCTCTATTTTCCCACCAGTACTTTCCCCCACCCCACCCACACCCACCACCAGCTCTCAATCCTTCTCCCTTTGGCTTTGTCCATAGATCCTTTATATATGTTCCTTGATGACCCTTCCATTTCTTTCCCCCATTAACTCCTTCTGCCCTCTACTCTCCCCTCTGGTTAATGTCAGTTTGTTCTTTATTTCAACATCTCTAGTAATATTTTACTTGCTTGTTTCTTTTGTTGATTAGTTTCCACTTATAGGTGAGAGCATATGGTATTTGTCTTTTACCACCTGGCTAAAATGACTTTTGAAACATCTCATACCACACTCCACTTAACCATTAAACACTGGAATTAAGGTGGTAAAAACACAGTAGAATATACATGTTTCTTATTATAAACCTATATTCTTGAAATTGATATAACTTTATTCACCAATGTGACAATAAATTCAATTATAAAATTAAAATAGTCTTTTGAGGCAGGTGGTTCTCTTTAAATAGCTCTATTACAATGGAGAAAATAATAAATAAGTTCAATATTTAAATTTATATAATTTACCAGTGGTAGGTGTGGAATTATTCCTGTCATTTTGAACTGAAAGCTGGAAATTTTAAAAAAAAAGGATTTTTTCTAGCAGGAACTGTCATTAGATTTGTACAACTGACTGTGATCTGCCTTCAGATTCTTGCCCTATGTCCTCTGTGGGGCATAGATTAATGATGGTGAAGTGAAGGTTGAAGGGCACCAAAGGTAGGCCAGAAGCTGAGGTGGAAATGACAAAAAAGAGACCATATCTTCAGAGACACTTGAATCCAGGGAAATGCCAGGCCCTCATAATGCCCAACCCCACGCTTGCCTTTCCAACCCATGTTTCATTAAAAAAAAAAGGAAAAAACCCTTTTTAAGACTCAAAGGTCACTTAATCTTTTACATAATCCTGTCATCCAATATTCCAGTCAGCATTAGGGACATTTCCCCAGGTGCACAGAAGACTGTGAACACACTGTCTGTGACATAGGAAAGAAATTTCAAATGATGCCTAATGTGACTCTCTGACTAAAGTTAAAGCTCAGGATTGTGTCAGTTATTTTACTGAGTTATGCTAAATGTCTTAGAATGTTACAGCATGTAGTAGTGTACCTTATCCATAGTTGCAAAAGGAAATCCATCTTAATTCATCCCAAATATCTGAGTGGGTCTGTGGCTTCTCTCCTACTTCAAGAGATCTCTAAACTGGCAAGGATAGATTATACCTTAAACTCCATGACAGATTCATTTCCATGTGCTTTCCCAAACTCAGAATGACAACAAGCCTTGAGAGAAAAGGCAGACACCTTTCATGTAGGAATGGAAATTTCTAAAATTAAACAACCACAGCAGGTCAAGCAGTATATTCTGCTGAACCAGGAAGCAGGTAAGCACCTTTCATGGATGATCCAATTAATTTCATAAAATACATATATACTGACACTGACCCTTCAGAGAAGAAAACTTAGCCTCAAACAGATGAATGGATATTCCTAGGAGAAAATGTAAAGTTGGCAGGGTCACTGTGTATCAAGAAGGTGGCCAGTGTTCACCTAGTATTAATTTGGGCTGGATATGTTGGATGCTGTTGAATGCCACAGAGGTGATGTGGTACCTAGTTGTGAATGATGCTTCCACTTGGGAAGGCGAGTACCATAAACATTTTGGGACACTTGACTCTTAAGATGTCTGGAAAGTCCTCAAAATAAGAGCTTCTTTTAGGGACCATCTGGTGTCATCTTGACACTGAGTAAAACAAGTAAGAACATACTGGAAGTGCCAACACCATGAACCACTAAATGGAGCAATATCTTGACCTCACCTAAGAATTCCTAGCATTTCAAAGATGTATGTGAAGGGTTAGAATGCACAAGCTGGAAAAAATTCTGAGCTTTACATGTAAAATTTGAGTTTAGCGGGTGGTGGAAAACTTTAAAATTATTTTCTTGAAGGACTTTTGTTAGCTGTATGAATAGTTTGCCATAATAGCAAGGTAACATCAGGATTAGGTATTTGTGACAAGAGTGCAGCATTCCACTCTGCTTTGCTCTGACTATTGAGCACTTCAGATCCTAAACTAGATCTAGAAAGAAAACAGAAAAGACATTAACCTCAGAAGAATAAAATGTCTTGCTTCATGTATTCTCCACCCCTCCACCCACTGAGGCCGACAGAGAAAGACTTATCTCAGGAATGTTCTCTATTTAGCTTTTCTGTGGTCCTTTTTAACTGGGTGCAAATAAAACCAACCTTGATCACCTAGTTACACATGGATTCATCATCCTATAATTAGAATGACAGCTTGCCACACACTTCCTATTCCCTCTCTTGCCCAGTTATCACCTTATAATTGACATCTTAAAGGCTTCCCCTTTATCTATTCTAGATCACATAAAGTTAAAGATACTCCACATGATATGTCCAAATGACAGATAGCCAGACACTCTCATCAGATACTTGAGAAATATGTATTCTTGACTCTATTTACAAAAGAGGAAATAAAGACCTAGGGCATTGTAAGACCTCCATGAGTCCTCATAGAGTGGGATTTCTGAGAGGATTGGTGCTCCTGCTCTCTCACTTAGGGGCAGGTGTGGCAGATCGGAAGTGATTTGCCTAAGAATCACTGTTGAAGATAGACAACAAACAAGTGTTGGAGAGGATGTGGAGAAAAGGGAACCCTAGTACACTGTTGGTGGGAATACAGACTGGCACAGCCACTGTGGAAAACAGTATGGAATTTCCTCAGAAATCTAAAAATGGAACTGCCTTTTGACCTGGCAATTC
>JAPYXV010005706.1:0-10334 GCA_028533065.1 Trachops cirrhosus | reverse complement strand
TCTGATTACATTATCCCTGGCTTAAATTACATTAACCACTCCCATTGGTTTTAAGAGAAAGTCTAAAACCTTTAAAGTGGCCTCCAGGGCCTCTCTGGGTCTGGCTCCCATCCTTCTGCTTCCTCCTGCACCACAAAAGCCTGTTTGTCTTTCAGTTTGAGTCACACCAGCTGTCTTTCAGTCCCTGACACATCCTCTCACCTGCCAGGGGATTTACTGGAAGGCCGTGGGCAGCTCCTGAGTCAAAAGCATAGGTGAAGGGCCAGGGTAGCCCCAGAGGCACAGGTAGCAGAAGCAAATGAAGTAGCATCGGGACACCACTACTTGGTATATCAGCTCCAACCACCCCCTGTCCCTTGCACCACTCTGCTTAACCCAAAGCATGGACAGTTCAAAGGGCTTGGCTGGCTTGGGTCATATGCCCAACCTTTGGCCAGGACACCTTAAACAGAAGTCTCAATAAAGCTTTAAACAGTGAAGAAAAAGTTATTCCCCAAAAGAAAATTGGGAGTTTTTCCCAGAAAGAGGAGGAATGAATACAGGGTGGACCCCCCAAATCAACCAATGTCCACTAAACACATGTTCCCACTGCCTGGACCGACTTACTGTCCCCTCTTTGGTTTGTTAACCCTACTCAATTTTCAGATTCCAGCCTAATTGTCCCTTCATTAGAGATGCCTCTTCTCACCTTCCTAAAGGAGTCAAAGTTCTCTATCCTGTAATTTCTTAGTACAACAATCTCTCCTTTATAGCACTTGCCACTGTTGTAATTTTACATTTATTCATTATTGTTTGAATTATATACATCTCTCCCAATTGGCTAAATAGTCCCTGAGAGCAGAGTCCATGTTTGTTTGACTCTCTGTGGCATCTCCAGTGCCTAGCACAGTACCTGGCAAGGCAAAGATACTCAAAAACATTTATTTAATGAATGAATCAAGCCAGAAAGAGATTTGTTTTCCTAGTGAAATAAAGTATGCCACTCCCCCCTCAGAAGCCAAAAGCCGCTAAATTTTTAAACAATTATTTCCTATTCATACTTTATTAGATAACATTCTTCATTAATCTATATAATAATACAGTAGGAACCCACTTTACACATAAAGAAACTGAGGCACAAGGAGTTAGGGAATTTGTTCAAAATCACATATCTGATAAATGATCCATAGGGGATACAAACTCAGGTCTGTCTGATACCAAAATTCAAGTTCAAGAGTACTAGGTAGTATTGTCTCACCATAACACTAGTTATCTTTTAGACTTACCCAAAAAGGTTTCTCTCTTTCAGTGTTATTTCTCGAGAAGGAGGGGAGATTGGAACAGTAACACAAAGCCTGCTTTTGATTCTTAGGACTCATGAGAGAAGTCACTGAGGCCAGATCAGCTACTGGGGACACGGACCTCACTGGGATAAGAAAAGCGAAACCAGCCGATATAAGGAAGAGTGTTCTTCGAGTCAGTCACAGCCAAGACGCTTGTGAGGCAATAGTAAGGATAGGACAAGCCATCGTTTTCTCTTTTATTCCATCCTAGAGTCCCCAAACCTGCTAAACACATGATGACAGGTCACAGCAGCAATTTCTAATTGATGGTCACAGTGGTGCCCCCTGGAGGTCCCGTATGTTTTTGAGGTTGTGGGGGGAATACAAACTGACAGTACCGGAGTAGGGAACTAAGTCGTCTAGTATGTCTTCTAGATACATAACTAGACTTTGTGATGTAGCTTTCTGTGTTTAACGTGTAAGAGGTTCTGCCAACTCCTTGATCCTCTGAGAACATATTGATTTCAAAGCAGCTGGCTTGACTTTAAAGACCTGTGGATCGTAGTATACAATATGCATAGGAGTCCTGAAATGGGAAGAAAAGAATTCAACCTGAAATAAGATGAGCAGAAAATGGAGCTAACATCCCTCAACACCCACTCTGTGGCAGGCACAATGGTATGATCCCACCGATTTTCATGAGCGTGCATGAAAGAGGAATCATGACTTCCACCACGCAGATGAGGAAATGAAGGCTCCAGGAAGTTCTAAGAATGATCTGTGGTCAAATTCAGATTGGTGTATCTGTCAGATTCCAAAGCATTTGCTCTTTCCACAGAAAGTAAATGCTGGAAACTTCTCAATAAGTTGGCAATGTTAAAACAAGCCAGACAGTCCTCTGGTGGACTTAAAGAAATCAGATTTTTGAAGCTTCCACCCTTAGCACCTTACTGCCAAGTATTACCTTTAGAGAAGGGACCTTGAGCACCCAACCTCACTCTTCCCTCCCCTTTGTCAATGCACAGGGAATACTTTTCATTTCATTTGGTGCTCAACTTTATTTTTTAAGGAAAAATACCTTACAAATTTTTTTAAATTTTATATTATGTAAGAACTAACATATTTCCTGTTCCTTGGGCTCAAGGGTTCTACAACTTTTTCTGTGTCTCCAGATTTTCCTGATGATGCTTAAAAAGATGGGTCAGGTATTATCCCCTGGAGGCAACAAAATGAACTGAGGTTCAGGCAAGGTAAGAGGTCTTTTCAGAAATAAACAGGAATTAGAGACACTGTCTCCTTTGTTGAAGATTTTCTCATATATTTGAAATAGGTCATATATGTACATGATACAGAAACACTGAAAAATACAAAAGCCTATTTAGTGAAAGGATAATTCTCACTCCCATCTCAGGTTCCCAGGCTTCCAAAAGGAGCCATCGTTACTGCCTTCTTATATACCCTCCTTAGACACTGCGGGCATATGCAAGCAAATATATGGCACATATGTATTTTTTCATTGCACAGACTGTAATATTTATGTGCTTTTTTTGTAACTTGTTTCACTTTGATAATATATACTAGATAAATAATCCAATACCCGTAAGTACAGAGTTGTCTCCTAAATCTGTTTCAGTACTGGTCCACTAACCCTTAATTATAGCCTTATATTTATTTGTCACAATAAACGTAACAAATGAGTGAGATGTTTTAAAAATTTTCTCATACTTCTACAGTTCTTTTCACTGGCTTCATTAGGTCAACTTTCCTCTGTCCCTAGCACCACTGTCCATTCCTATCCCACCTTAGCCTTAAGTTGACATACCTTGTACTTGGATTAGCTAGTTCTTGGACTCTGGGAGATGCTTTGGAATGCATAGCAGTGTAAGAGACTGGCCAGTAGGGGTCACGGGGAGGTAAATAATCTTCGTGAAGAGTCTTGGCCTTAGCTAGAGCTATTATTCGAGTGCTGGCTTTGGCTAGCTGGGCGGCTTCGGATATCTATAGGGGAAACAAAAAGACACAAAAATATATCCAAAATTTTTACCACATATCCCTCTGTTGACAGCTATATCCCTAATCAAGTCACCATCATTTCTTTCCTGGATTCCTAGAACAGACTCCTAACTGGTTTCCCTGCTTCCATTCTTGCCCAATGTATAATCCAGCATTCACACAGCAGTTACTGAGGAAGAGAATGAGCATTTTAATGAGTGCATTCCATGAGCCAGACAGTGTTCTAAGTCATTTAGCTATGTCACTGCTGGTTAATCATAGTAACAACCCCATGAGGTAAGTACTTTCTGAAGTCCAAGACAAATCATGTCACTTCCGGAGTTTAAACCTCCAGTGGCTTCCTGTTTTGCTAAGAATAACATTTCGGCTCCTTACTGTGGCCTAGATGGAAGGCCCAGCGTGACCGGGCTGCCACACCACCCCCACCTTGGTCACTATGAGCACCCCGCCTCCAGGATGACACAAGGCCCCTCCCGCCCAGGTCTTTCCATCTCAGGACCTTTGCACTTGCTAACTCTGCTTGGATTCCTCTATCCTCAGTCTTGTCATGGCTGCCTCTTCATTATTTAAGTCTCTTGGCTCAAACATCACATCCTCAAGAACTTCTTCTTCCCTAACTGTATAAAAATAAATCAGCTTTTCTAATTACCCCCTTCCACAGTACTAATCTTCCTCATGGCACTTTCCAACTCCTGACTGAGCTCATTTATCTCATTGTTGATATTTTATTGTGTGTTTCTTCCCTCTAGAACAGCAATTTTAAACCTTTTTCCTATCATGATGCATATAAACTAATTACCAAAATTATGTGGCACACCGAAAAATATATTGTAGTTTTTGCCTATTTGACAAAAAATAGGTATACTTTTTATTCATTCATACCAGACGACTATCATTGTATTGGCTATTGTTAATTTTATTTGACTGTCTAAGGAAAAAGAGGTCACTGCCCCTGAATAAATAGTCAGGTATTGCATGTTTTTAAAATTCTTGCAGCACACCAGTTGAAAATTGCTGTATTAGAATATAAGCTGCTTGAGAGAAGTACAGCAGGTCCTCAGATAATGTTGTTTCATTATAACATTGGTGAAATGCCTAGGAAATTACCTCTTGTTTATATCAATTAGCCTATGGTATGGTAAAATTGGTTTGGTTATATGTTATTTGCTTATGATCACAGAACTTACCAACGATGTTAAGTAAGAACTTATTGTACTTGTTTGCCAAAAGCTAGAATAGGTTCTGGTGCATAATTGGCAGAGAATAAATACAAAATGACTGACTGATTGATCAATTCCTTTTGGTCTTACTTGGAAAATCACAATTTCCAGGTTGCCTTTCTATTATGCTACTTTACCGGTAAAACAGGAAGGATGGTATGTAGCCACTGTTTTCTCTCTTAAGTGCTCACTGGAAAGAATTAGGACAGATAACAAACGCCACTCAGTACCCCAGAAAGTGTTCTGTGTTGCAGTGGTACAGATTAATTCTGGTTCTAAGTGTATGATTATCTGCAATGGTATCACTTTTTAAAAAGATTTTTAACTCCTCCCTCCCCAACAGTTCTAGCAATTAAAGAAAAATGCCTATAATTCTCATTTTAAAACCAAAACACTGAGAATAAAGCGATTTGCTTGAGGGACAGAAGGCAAGTTACTTTAGCAAACTTAAGACACTCTCTCAAGGGTTTTTAATTCCCAGACTAGTTTTCTTTCCAAATAGAATTCCATATCAAATCCTCAGATTCTGAGAAGGAGGGTGAAATCGGTCCCACCTTCTTTGACAGCATAATCATTAGATATTTATTGAAAACTCAGCTGGGATTGGGCACCAAGGTGCCCCTACAACGAAGGGAGGGCAGTGTCAGGAGGAAGAGCAAGAGACATTGAATGTGCCAGGCTCTGTGCCCCGCACAGCGCCTTATCTATTATTACACATTGTTAACAGTTATCCAAGTGGGAACCTTTATCTCTACAGTTCCCTTGCCCCCCTTGCTCCCCCCAACTTCAAGGTCATCCCAGCTTCAGGACTCTGGCATGTACTCTTCCCTTTACTAAAATATACTCTTCTCAGATCTTCACGTAGCTAACTCCATCTCCTCATTTAGGTTTCATCTCAAATATCCCTTCCTCAGAGAGGTTTTCCCTAACTACCAAATGCAAAGAAGCTTATCTCCATAATCACTGATTTCTTATTTTATATTCTTCATAGCACCTATCACTGCTTCATATTATCTTATCTGTTTACCTATATATCTTTTTGTTTCTCTTCATCTTATTCACTGGCAATGGTGTCTGGCACACAGTAGGCATTCTAATACTGGTTGAATGAGCAAGGCTCAGGAAGGTTGTTATAACATGGAGCTAGAGTGGCAAGGCTATAATTTGAAACCAGCTGTTACTGACTCCAAACTTCCTGCTCTTCACCCTCTACCCCCCAGTCTGTCTCCATATGTAGCAGGTAGGTCTTCCTTCCTGCCACAGACTTTCTTTTAAGACTCCCTTTTTCAATGACTTTGGCCAATGCCTTGTAGAGGAAAGATAGCACCCTAGGAAGAACCCGAACATGAGCTGAAGGACGCCAAGGCAGTAATGGCTTACAGGACGGATGGGCACTTCACTTCTTTCTCTTGGATAGCACAAACCCTCTATCTTGATCCTTGGATGGGCAAGGTCTACAATTCTTGGAGTTGTGACAGCATTCAGGGCAGAAATTGAAATCCTGTTTTCATTCTAGTGGAGAAAAATAAAACACTACCTGTAAGTATTGAATAATAAACACTATCTTGATCAAGGTTACAGGGTAGGTCTGACCTCTGGACCAGACTTCTCAGCAAATCCAGCAGGAAGAATGAGAATCTTGCACGAACTCACAATCATAGCTGAAAGGATCAATTCCTATCTTTCTCAAACTAGGTTGTAAGGATCCAACTCAACTTTTCAGGAACTTACTGTTAAACTACAGGTGGGGAGGAAATGTCTGATTTATGGAGTAATGTCTGATTTATGAAAACTCAGCCAAAAGAGAAGGCCCAGCCCGACCACATGAAAGTACTTTAAGGGTCAGAGCTCTACTTTGTTCTTAACTATTTGTGCCCTTCATACATTGGGACTCATGCCATCCCAAATCCCCGTGCTTCCAGGAAATTAGTGGCTCTTTTATAAGTTGAATGGATATGAAATAGAAACCAAAGCCAAGAAGAAGAAAGGCAGAACCGTGTACCTCCATAGAGAACATTGTTCTGGTCCCCCAGGTCACTTCTCACTATCTTAATTGTGGAAATGCATTCAAATTCATGGTCTTCCATTTAAATTACTGGTATTTGAACTCAAAATTTACTATAAGACTTTGAGGGGGAACATAGTCATTAACTAGAAATAAAGTACGGTTTTAACTATGGGTGGAAAAATAATATAAAACTATGTTCCTAATCTCTTCTTTTGTTGTTTAAAATGATGATGATGTTGATGATGATGATGATGATGACAATGATGATATTAACACTGACAGTGTTCTACATGTATTAATTTATTCCTCACCTGGGGTATCATTTTTATTTCATTTTACTACTGGAGAAACCAAGGTAATTTGAAGATCAGTAGTTTATTTAAGTTTATATAGTTAGTGTGTGGCAGAACTGGGCTTCAAACTGAAGATTCAACCTGTTGGTGCAACACCATGAAGTACTAAATAAGAATCTTAAGTATTTACTATGAGTTAAGCTTTGTCTCTTATCAGGCTCTGGGAAAATCAGAGAAATATATGATAACCATTGCCTTCAATTAAGACATACAATTAAAAAGGAAATAAAACAATCATTTATTAATTCAGTTCATCAGACAAATATCTCCTAATCAATTATGTTATGTAAGACACAACAAAGAATAATAAAACTATCTCTTTCCTTAAAGTAATTTTCCACTTAGAAGAAACCATAGCCCAATAGGAAAATCATTAAGGTTATTTGATACCCATAAAAGAGAATAAATGAAACTTTGAAAGACATCGGAGAAAGAGTAGGAAAATCCAAGGATTTGTTTTTCAGGAATAAAGGAACATGAGATTGGACCTTGAAGGAAGGATCAGATTTTGACAACTAGAAGGAGAAGGAAAGATAGGAAGGATAAAGAAAGGATGTTGAGGTGGAAGATATAAGGGGGATAAATAGTAATGGAAAAATACAACAAAAATAAAATAAAATAATAGAAGAAAGGATGATGAAAAAAAAAAGAAAGGAAGATGGAAAGGAAAGTCAGACCACAGAGGCAAAGAAGCATGGAGCAGCTTGTCTCTGGTTATGCAGGGAGACCAGGCTGTAAATGCATTTGTAACCAGATTAGATGTGAAGAGGGGGCATTCTTCATAGCCAGCTAAGAACCATCAAATCTTTACATTAGAGAGTAGGCAGGATCAGAGCTGGAGATAACCTATCAGGCCTGTGTGAGAAAGACTGGAGCAGGGACCTAGGGAGCTGGAAGGATAATAGGAAAGTTATGGTAAAAAGAAGATAAACAAGGGTATATATACCTTTGTTTATACCCTACCCCATCCTAAAATATTTTTAATGTTACAATATTTTAAGCAAAATGATACTTGCACAATATATCAGTATAACCAAATAGAGAATTCAGAAATATAATCTAGTACAGTGACTCAATTATTTTTGGCCTAGACCCCCTTTAAGTTACTCTTAAAAGTGATGGTTTCCAAAGACTGAGACACTGAAGAAAATTTATCACTTAATCTTCAAAAAGTAATTTCATTATACGTTCCCCTAAATTTTTATGACATACAACTGTATTTCCCAAAACAAAAAAAATGAGAAAATTGATATGTTTAAATTTTTGTAAATCTCTGTAATATCTGGCTTAAAAGGACACTGTTGTTTTGGTTGAAGTATAAGAAGAAAATCCAGCCTCACACAGTAGTTAGAAATACATAGTTTAACAACTTTTTAACTGTCGATATTCTTTGACACAATAGGAAAACTTGACAAATGGTAGTTTCTCAAATATTAGTTGTAATCTGAAACTATGTCAAGGAACATTTCATACTTTATTACCTTAAAATCCATCAGTTTATCTTTCAAATTGAAGGAACCTTTAATCATGCATGATTCTGAACTTGCAGATTACTTGAAAGGGTTTAGAGAACCTTTATATATACCTGGGTTACATTTTTAAAAACTGTTACCCCATTATAGACAATGTGATGGTATATAATAACTCTGGCAGGGAATAAAGGGTAGGGCAATAGTGAGAGGGGATTCTTGCCATTTTATATAAAAATACTTCAAACAGATTGAGGAATTAACCATTTTTTGGTTTATTTATTTATTTATGTCAGATAATCATATACTTTACAAAGTGTTCTCCCTGATATTTCTAGTACCCAAGTGGCACCACACATAATTATTGCAATATTACTGACTCTATTTCCTATGCTGTACATTATATCCCCATGACTATTTTGTAACTACCAATCTGTACTTCTCAAACCCTTCATCTCTTTCACCCAGTCCCCAAACCCTCCTCCCCTTGGGCAATCATCAGTCCATTCTCTGTATCTGTGAGTCTGTTTCTGCTAAAATGTTTTCATTATAAAATTAATATTATGTAAAATAAATAATATCTAATGTTGGCAAGAATGCAGTGAAAAAGGCAGCCCAAGTAATGTAAGTAGATATGTACATCAAAATCACTTTTGTTAGAACACATTGTGGGATTTTATATGAATCTCCTCAAAAATGTTCAGACATTTGATGGAGTAATTTTACTTCTAGAATTTTTATCTCAGAAAATAATCAGAGATTGAGAATGATGAGGGAAGAACATGGTGGTAGAATGACCTCATAAATTAGTACAGCAAGTCAGACAAAGCCATGTGAGATATCCAGAGCACATACTCTGGTTGGGTGATACTCAAAGGTATCTGCTAGATACAAAAATGAGCCTTAAAAGTTAAAATCTATTGAGTTGAAGATTTAAAAAATCCAAACAGGTTTATTAGTCTGAATAGGAGCTTCTGATATATGTAAGTAGACCCTAAGTAAATGAGCTATGAAACCAACCCCTTTTCTAAGTTTTGGAGTCCTGACAAAGTGACTATAAAAAGAGATGTGTGACATTCATGGGGGTAAAGGACTTCCTACAGTTCATCCTTTCAAAGTCTGGTGGCAAGGAACCTTAGGTGCCTGTGATAGTAACTTGGCTTCCTTTGTGGGCATGTGTCGTTTTTAAACTCTGGGAAGATTGAGAATTAACTGTAAAAAGCTAAGAGAATCAAAACATAGAATTAACAGTTGTGTTAAGAATAAGTATGTGCAAGCTAGCCAAGGTACTGAAATTTGAACATGGGCCATGAAGTAGGTACAGTATTATATTAATGTTAAATATCCTGATTTTGATATTAGTATTGTAGTTCTTAGGACATACACACTGAAGTATTTAGGGAAAAGGGTATATAATGTCTGTAACTAATTCTACAAAATGAGTCAGGTTAAAAAAAACAAACACATACACACACACAAACACTGTAAAGGAGAAAATAATAAAGCCAATGAAATGAAATGTGAATTTTTGCAACTATTCAGTGTACCTGAAACTATTATTAAAACAAAAGTATGCATATACTATTAAAATAAAAAGCATGTACATATTTAAGAGAATTGATCTATTTGAGTGATAACCTTACACTCCTAAAGTATAATTTGATATGTATAATTGAGTAACAGATTTAGAATTATGACATTAAGTTGAAATCTTAAGTTTATGTCATTCTTACAACATTAAAAAACTTCAGGTTCACCATATTTATAAGTTGAATGTAGTAGATTTAAAATAATTATTTAATATTTGAGAAAGTTTTGTTTGTTAAAGTAGATGCCTGAGGTAAAATGCTTATAAAAGAAATCAGCCCTGACTTCCGGCCAAGATGGAGGCATAGGTAGACGCACTGTGCCTCCTCGCACAACCAAGATAGGGACAACAAAGATATAGAAACAAAATAACAACCAGAACTGACAGAAAATTGAAGTTTATGGAAGTCGGACAACCAAGG
>JAPYXV010005705.1:0-10335 GCA_028533065.1 Trachops cirrhosus | reverse complement strand
GGATATTGTTATGTTTCATGTTGTCTTGCAGTTCCCTTACCACCTGTTCATTCTTTCTGAGTCTTTTTCCTTTTCTTGTTCTATCCGGGAGTATTTTTTTTACCTTGTCCTCCAACCTGCTGATTCAATCCTCTGCTCCACCCAGCCTGCTTTTAATTTCTTTTAATGTGTTCTTTATTTCTGAGATTTTATCGTTCATTTCTTCCTGGTTTTTGTTTATAGTGTCTACTTCCTTTTTCATGCTGATGTAGTTCTCACTCAGTTCCTTGTAGTCTGTGAGCTCCTTGAGCATCTTTATAACCATTAATTGAATTCTATATCTGATAGTTGGCTTACCTCCATTTTATTTAGTGGGGAGTCTTCCATTCCTTTTGATGGCATGTTCTTTTTCTGTCTCCCTATTTTAGTTGACTCTTTTTGTTTGTTTCTGTGCTTCCTGACGTTTTGCTTTGTTAGCTGTCTTTGTAGGGTGAACTTCTATGGTAGGAATTTTATGAGGTTCAGTGTTGTGGTACAGGGAACAGATCAGCATGGCAATGGTGAATGTAGCCCAGTATTGATCTGGAAAACCGATCAATGTGAGGTGGCACACAGGAGCCAGGTGTACAGATCAGCTTTCCCATGGGGAATCAGGTCTGCATTGTACCTAGGGTACTATGAGACTTGCTTTTGCTAAAACTCCCTCACCCTGAGTTAAGAGTGCAAATGTATAATATATATCTCTGAAGTAACTCCCTAAAGTCTATGCTAAGATGACCCAAGGATGAAATGTAACCAAATCAATCATTTTTATCATTCCTTTGCATTTGCAACTTTTTCTCCTTTTTCGTTATCTGTAAGAAGTAATCACTCAACTAAATCTAGAAATAATGAGAACCTTCTTTGATATAATGCGACTGGAAACCAATAAAAGTCTGTCCAGGCAAGGGTCGGGGGGCTCTCCTCTTTAGAGAGTGGCTGAGACACTCAGAGGTGTTCTCCTCTTGAGAGAGTGGCCGTGCTGTCCCTTTTTCTCCACAGGACTCCGTAGTTCATGTGAATTTGTGTACCGCATCCACAACACACACACTCTGGAGAGCTGGAGTCTGCATCATTGTGGTCTCTGATCTCCTTGACTGGACGTTCTAGGTTTGCCCTTTCTTCTGCTTGTGTGGTCTCTTGTTATACTTGGGTTTGTACCTTTTGGTGGTTCATTTATTGGTGGTTTTTCTCCTCAAGCAGGTATACTGATGTTTGCAGCTCCCACCTGTTGTTGTATGTGATCAGTGGCAGGGAGTAGGCAAAATGGTTTAAAACAGCAAGAAAGTATTCTATGGGATTTTAAGTACCAGCAAGTAGCGAAAAGATAGGAGATTCTTTGGATAAGTATAGCATTAACTGTGATATTTCACCCAATTTACCACTTTTTTAAAAGGTGAAAGAAGGATAAGTCTCTTGTTAGAGTGGAGGATGGTTGTGAGCTGAATCCAGAAAACAGAGTGCTTGTTCAAGGTTAGATGATGAGATATAGTGAGACTAAAGTACAGAAAGTAGATGTAGTATGAGAGAATAAAGTTAACTACAACAATAATAATACTGAGGATTAAAGTGAAGTGGGCTAAGATCATGGAGTGTTGCTGTGTAGTATGTACAATTGTATGGAAGAAGAATTATTTACAACAGTACTGGAGCAACAATAATATGACAAGAAATATATGATTTGGATAACCAGAATAGAAAGTATCCAATCAAAAGTTGTGTGTTATTGGAACACAGGTGAAGTGAAAGAAGGAAAATTAAAATGCAATACAGAGAGAAAAAAGAAAACCAGTCAAGTAATGCAATTTAAACAGTGAGATAAAATGAGGAAAACTAAACATAAGGAAAAGAAATAAAGAAATATTAATAAAAGTGGTAAAAATTATTGCAAGATAATAATAGTACACATACACAATAAAATGCCAGCTCTGTGGGACAGCAAAGTGACATTTGTCTCAGTTTCTCAGTTTTGGGGGTTAGCGTTGTGCTCCCCCTTTTGATCTGTCTCTGGACCCTTTGTAACTCCTCATCTTATTGTTTCACTTGGAAGAAGAAAAAAAAAGGGTGGGGGGTGGGCGGGAAGAGAGATGATCCAAAAAGAAAAGGAAAAACAAGATAATAATAAGCTTCCTGCTGACTTCATACCTGTTCAGTGAGTTCTGCTGGTCTTCCTAGATGCCACAGGAAGAAGGGGCTGGGCTTCACTTTTCTCACTTCCTTTCCTTCTGAGAGGATAGGGACCAGGTCTGGGTAGCAATATTCACAGTTTCCCAGTCTCCAGCCCAGGTCTTCCATGAGCTGTCAGGCTCAAATCAGCCACTCAGCTGCTCACATCATGAGTCAATCTCCAGTGTGGAGTCCGAGACAAGCGGGTCTCATGGTTCCCCTCCACCACTCACTCTGGATGTGTGCAGTGTGAGACAGGTGGGGTGCATGATTCAACTTGGCTACTGTCTCTGGGCACTCAGTGCCAGACAGGCAAGGTTCCCAGGTCCCTCCACCACTCACTCTGGGCGCATGCAGCTGAAATCTCCCTTGGGGTGCACCAGCTGCTGCTGGAGAGTTCCTTGCAAAGCAGCTGCCCATCATTCTAATCAAGCACATGGCTTTTCACACAGCCCCACTTTCAACCAGTCCAGAGACTATCCAAGTCAGGGTCCAACATGGCCCAACTCCCCTTCTCCAGGTGTCGCATGGTACCCCAGTTTCTCTAGTGCCAGTGTCCACAGTCCCAGCAGATGTGTACTGCCTCTGTGTATCTCCCACTTCCTACTTACCCCAGAGATTTCCAGTACACAGGTCCCTCCTAGTGCCGGAGGATCCCAGGAACCTTCCCATCCCAGAGCACTCTCCTCACTGTCTATTTTTCCAATGTCCTCTGCAATTTTCTTGCCTCCAAACTTCATACAAGCTGAGATTCCATTGGCTCTTCACTCTGTTCCTCAGAAGATCGGCTAGGTGTCCCAGCTAGGCACAAGGAGAACTGGGCTCCACTCCCACCTACCTCACTGCCAACTTCAATAAAGTATACTTTAAAAAAAAACTGTATTACAAGATCACAGTAATCAAAACAGTCTGGTACTGGCATAAGAACAGACACATAGATCAATGGAACAGAATAGAGAGTCCAGAAATAAACCCATGTCTCTGTATTCAATTAATATTTGACAAAGGGGGCAGAAGCATAAAATGGAACAAAAATTGCCTCTTTAACAAATGGTGTTGGGAGAACTCGACAGCTATATGCAAAAAAAATGGAACTCAACCACCAACTTACACCACACACAAAAATAAACTCAAGATGGACAAAAGACTGAAATAATAGTCATGACATCATAAAAGTTCTGAAAGAGAACATAGGCAGGAAAATCTCAGATATTTCATGCAGCTATATTTTCACCAATATCTTCCCTACCACAAGGTACATAGAGGAAAGAATAAACAAATAGGACCTCATCAAAACAAAAACCTTCTTCACCACTAAAGAAAACATCAGCAACATAAAAAGGAAACCAAATATATTGGGAAATATATTTGCTAATGACACCTCAGAAAAGAGTTTGATCTCCAAAATATATAAAGAACTCATTCAACTCCACTCCAGGAAGACAAACAATCCAATTTAAAAGTGGGCAAAGGACCTGAACAGACATTTCTCCAAGAAGAGCATATGAAAGGATAGAAACTGTACTGAATAAACTAAAATAAAAAATTTAAAAAAGAAGAATATACGGAGGGAGGGCCCACAAGCATAAGAAAGGATGCTCAGCATCACTAGCCATCAGAAAAATGCAAATTAAAACCACAATGAAATACCACTTCACACCAGTCAGAATGGCCACCATGAACAAAACAACAAGCAACAAATGTTGGAGAGGTTGTGGAGAAAAGGAAATCCTAGTACACTGTTGGTAGTAATGCAGACTGGTGCAGCCACTGTGGAAAACTGCATGGAATTTCCTCAAAAAACTAAAAATGGATTGCCTTTTGACCCAGGAATTCCACTGCTGGGGTTATATCCTAAGAATCCTGAAACACAAATTCAAAAGAACCTATGCACCCCAATGTTCATAGCAGCACAATTTACAATTGCCAAGTGCTGGAAGAAACTAAGTGCCCATCGGTAAGTCAGTGGATCAAAAAATGGTGGTACATTTACATAATGGAATACTATGCAGCAGAAGGAAAGAAGGAGCTCCTACTCTTTGCAACAGCATGGATGGAACTGGAGAATATTATGCTAAGTGAAATAAGCCAGGTGGTAAAAGACAAATACCATATGATTTCACCTATAAGTGGAACCTAATCAACAAAACAAGCAAGGAAAATGTAACCAGAGACATTGAAGTAAAGAACAGACTGACAGTAACCAGAGGGGAGGGGTGACAGTAACCAGTAGCAGGGGAAAGAAGGGGAAGGATCATCAAGGAACATGTATAAAGGACCCATGGACAAAGCCAAAGCGGGGTAGGCTTGAGGGTGGGAGTAGTGGTGGGGAGATGGAGACAACTCTATCTGAACAATAAAAAAAAGATTTTGTATTAAAAAAAAAAGAACAAGCAGTAACACTAGACAAAGTGAAAAAATAAAATAAAATAAATGACCCATGGACAGTGCAGGAGAGGGAGCATAGGGGAGAACAATGGGGGATAATTTGGACAACTGTAATACAACAACAATATAAAAGGAGTTAAAAGAAAAGAAAACAAGTTACAAAGAATTTTAAGCCCTAAATGACTTCAAAGCATAATCAAGGCCAATTAGAGGCTCTGGCCATTTACACTAACAGGGTTTGATCCAAAAGTCTAAATGGGCACACATTCACTCCAGTCAGATTGTTAATCAAATTCTATTTGCTGGGTAACAGGACTCAAGACGAATGATGATGAAACTCCTAATTGCTCACTCCTTCTTTTTGAAGGCTTGAGGAAATTTGTAACTTAAGCATCAGAATGTTCATTTATATGAAATTGCTCAGAAGTCAAGCTTAAGTAGATTCCTAAAAAGCATGAGATTACCAAATGCTTAATAAAGATAGTTGCTTTAAGAAGTGAAAAGTTAGTATGTAAAAACCACCAATCTTATGTTTTAAAGTCCTAGGTTTTTTTTCTTCTGTTTTAAATAGCAATAATGTTGACCCAATTTAGTTAACCATTGTCATTAACAAAAAAGCACTGTGCCATTTTAGTTACAGCAGTTCCCCCCATCCCTTATCTGTGGTTGTGTTTCCCGTGGTTTCAGTTAACTTGTAGTCAACTGGAGTTCAAAAACATTAAATGAAAAATTCCAGAAATAAACAACTCATAAGTTTTTTTAACAACTTATTTATTTATTTATTTATTTATTTATTTATTTATTTATATATAGAGAGAGAGGAAGGGAGGGAGAAAGAAAAGGAGAGAAACATCAACGTGTGGTTGCCTCTCATGCATCCCCTACTGCGGGTGGGAGGACCTGGCCTGCAACCCAGGCATGTGTCTTGACTAGGACTTTAATTGAACCAGTGACCCTTTGGTTCGCAGGCCTATGCTCAGTCCTCTGAACTACACCAGCCAGGGCAAACTCACAAGTTTTAAATTGTGCACCATTTTGAATAATGTAATGAAATCTCTCACTGTCCCACTTCATCCCATTCCAGATATAAATCATTTGTCCAGTGTTTCCACATGCACACACTAACCTGGCTGTCACTTAGTCTCAGTTAATCAGATATGTTATCAGAGAAGAGACCACACTCACATAACGTTTATTACAGTATATCATAGCCATTCTATTTTATTATTAGTTTTTGTTATGTCTTATTGTATCTAGCTTATAAATTGAACTTCACAATAGGTACATATGTATAGGAAAACACTTAGTATAGCATTTGATACTATCATAGTTTCAGGCATCCACTGGGGGGGGTCTTAGACCATATGCCCTGGGGAAAAGGGGGAGGGAAACTATTGTACTTTATATCAATGACTGACAGCATATAATCTTTTCCTGGTTAGTCCTTCACCACCCTCATGAGGACTTGAAAAAGGTAGCTTTTTCCCCAGAGAGATTGTTCCAATAGTTTCTAAGTCTGAATACACCTCAAATTCCCCACCAATGATCAGTCAAACTCACTATAGATTATAAAGGTGTGTCCAGAAGTATCTATGCTTTATGTCAGATATTATGCAAAATACAGAACAGTAACTTCAATAATTAGTGTCTAAAACGAGAGACAGATTACTGTATAATTTTCCACATGGGTACATCAAAGAAATGGGACTGGGGATTACAGCATTAATTCACTAGTTCTGAAAATGTTGCTAAATAAATGGCAGAAGGATAATTACATCCATAAATGCTGCACTGGTTTAGTGTCTTAAGAAGTGTGTTCTTCACCATTAATTATCTGTGTAACTATTAATAAAAAAAGTCAAAAAATAGTATGGGGGAAATAAAAGAGAAATGAGGCAGACTGAGAGTATGTACAACCACACCCATCTAATGTTCTGAAATGTCTTCTTATCTCTTGCATGGTTAAGGAGGGAGATGGTCCACATAAGTGCATTTTCCAGGTACCTGAAGTTCTATCACAACTCAAATTTGAACATTTTAAACAGAGGGCTTCTTAAAATGTGTCACACTTCTCTACCTTCTTCAAGCAAAAGCATCAACTATGATGTCACAATTTCCTCATGAACTCACTACTATAAACTAAATTGTCTTTTTACAAATGCCCCTTCCTTTGTCACCAGGACTATTCATCTTTGATTTGTTCCTTGCTCAGGTTGGGCAAGTGGGACATTTCATCAAGAGAGGCTGAATAAGCATGACCCCAGGGTAAGGAATCAGGAAAGTTTAATTGAAGGTATGTGGGCCTTTTCTACTTGAAGGTTACAGTCCATAACACCAAAGTTTTCAAGGACAAAAGGAAGACAGGGGTGAGAGTGAAAAAGAGGAAAGGAGGGAGATCAATTCACAATCACCAGTTACCACAGGTTTACTAGGAGCCAGCACTGGGCTGGGCACATTCTGCATACTGAATGACTGGAGGGGTATCAGTGAGTAGATTAAGCAAAGATGTCATCTTACTAAAAAGTGAAAGAAACAGGTCATTTTTACATAGGCTGCCTCTGTATATGTCAGTTTCAGTTTTAGATTACATACAACTTTCTATTACAATAATGTATTATTGAATATCTATGTTGAAAGGACTTAAACTTTAAAATTCCTCAAGAAAATTAGAACTCCCAAGATTCAAATCTGGTATATTGCCTATACCACAGAGGGCAAACACAAGGCCCGTGGACCGAATCCAGCCCTCCACCTTGTTTCCACCTGGTGGCAGTGTCAAGCTCCTTGCCCCTAGTAAAGTAGTTGTTACATTTATACAGTCCTAAAATTACATTCAGCCCTTTGAAGGCAACCACGAGGCTGATGTGGCCCCTGGTGAAAATGAGTTTGACACCCCTGGTCTACACTATAAGAAAATATGGCACCAGGTTGAAGAGTGGAGATTTGGTGCGGAGTGACACACCTGAAAAGGGCATGGAAGCTCTGCCCCTTGCCCTACACCTTGCCCTATACAGCTTTTCCGTCTGACTGTTCCTGAGTTACATCTTTTTATAATAAACTGTTGATCTAGTGAGTACAAGAAAAGAAATTCTTTTGGAAATGTGCTTCACCTGTAACCCATTTCCTTCTGCACTCCTCCAAAGAATTGTCTACTTCGCATACACACGTTTAATCATCTGTCTGAATAATTTCTGAACTAGAAATTATTTTGAATTAAACTATTTCATTCATTTGAAATGGAACCTGTAAAATGGCACACAAATCCACAAATATTTAGATAAATGCAAATTAAAACAAAATACTGTTTTGACCTAACAGATTGAAAACAGCTGTAATAACTGAAAACATCCAGCCCTGGTGAGGTTATAAGAAAATAAGAATCTGGAAGGGAAGATGGTGGCATTGTAGGAGCAAGCAGATTCCACTTCCCCCTACACATGGGAGAAAAACCTAGCCGTTCTACGGAGGAAAAGAGCAAACAGGCAATAGTACCACAGCACATATGAAAATAGGAGATCAAAAATTGTAGTGGACATTCAAAAAGCACATAGTAAGGAGAGTGCTTCAGGACAGTAAGGGACCAGGGATCAGCATGGGGAACAGGGAGGCTGCAGCCCCAGGCCCAGTGCTTGCCCAGTCTGATACAGGACTCTTGGGAGAGAGCTGGGTCAACCGCTCCCACCCCAGCCAAAAAAAGAGACCTGGGAGAGACCTGGATGCTTGAAGTCGCAGAGAGGGGAATAAGGACTAAGTGGCAAACACACAGGGGCAGTGAGTACCCACGCATAGCCCTGGGAAGAGTGCGAGCCCAAACTCTTGTGACCAAAAGTGACCTGGCGGTCCACCTGTGCCCACAACCTTGGGAGAGGGTGCTTTGTGGAAGACCTGGAGCCCACACCTGTAAACCCAGGGAAAGCGTGCGCCCGGCATGAGGCCCAGAGCCCACAACTGACAACCTGGGGAGAGCAACACTTAGGAAGACCCAGATCCCACATCCAAGACCCTGAGGAGAGGCACCAGACAAGATCTAGGGAGAATACGCAGCTAGCCCTGGGGAGTAAACTCAAGGCTGACTGAGTGCTGAACAAGAAGGGAGAAAAGCGAAACTAATGGCCCCTCAGCCTGCTGCAGCAAGCAAGACCAGAAAAACCGGTTTGGCCAGTTTGAAACCAGAAAGAGGTTTTTTGTTTGTTTGATTTTTTTTTCAGTAATTTTTTATTTTTTAATTCTTACTATTATTACATCTCTCAATTCCTTTTCCTTCTCTTTCCTTCTTTCTAGTTTTATGCCTTCTTCCTTTCTTTCCAATTTTATCTCTCATTCCTTCCTTCCCCTTTTTTTCTCTTTTTTTCTTTTTCTTTTTTCTTTTTAAATACCCACAAGTGAGACAAAAAAACCCCAGAACTGTAAAAAGAACAGAGTTGGACCCAAAGATGGGGTATCCAAACAGGTGAAAAAGTGACACAAATTTCACTTTGCTATTACAAAGAAACTGCAAGTTATTGCATATTTGTATTATTATTTTTTCATTATTCTTACATCTTTTATTTCAACAGTATTTTTGTATTCCTCTCCTTTCTCTATAGTCTTCTTTGGTTGGGTATATTGTATCGCTTCACAGGTATCCCCTATTATCTCATTCATAGTGTATTACTAATTTACTGTCCTTCACTTGAGTCCCATTAGCAAACTACTCAAGGTCTTATACTCCCTATTATTGTTATCCAGATCACATAGATTCTGTCATATCATTGTTGCTCTAAGATTACTGTAAATAACAACTATTCCATACAATTGTAAATACTACACAACACCCTTCCCACACCTTAGCCCACTTCACAGTTTCCTGAAATCTATTACAGTAGTGGTTAACACGATTCTCTCACACACTACACCTATTTACTATCCTTTACTCTCACCTTACCTCAGAATCTGACTTCCCACACACTCACTGCTTTCTAGAGCCAACTTGCAATCTTTCCTTACCCAACGAGAGTCTTATCTTCTTTCCATCCTTTCTAAAAAGTGGCCAGTTGGGCGGAAGATTACACTTAACACTACACAAGCCAAAGGATCTCCAATCTCTTCTCTATTGGCTGCTACTGTAAATATCATAGAATACTCCCTTGCTGTCTTAAACCATTTTGCCTTACCCCTCCAACTGATCACAAAAAAGAGTAGGCGGAAACTGTGAACACCAGGATACCCCAGGAGACTGTACCAGTGAATCTCAAAGTTATTCTACAACAGAAGTTCACACCAACATACAGGGAGCCAGACCACATCCATTTAGGAAGCTGAGGCTAAAAAGAAGACTCCCACAAACAATAGGAAGACAAAGAAACAATACCCTAATGAAGGGACAGAAAGAAGCCTCCTAAAGAATGCTAAATGAAATAGATGCAACTCAACTATCACATATTGAGTTTAAAGCAATGATTATCAGGAAGATCTATGAGCTCACAGTGAATTACCAGAAACTACAGGGAAACTACAATGAACTCACTGCAAACTATATCAACATGTAAAACAAAATAGAAACTATCAACAAGGGCAAAGAGGAAATGAACAATAAAATCTCAGAAATAAAAAACACATTAAAAGAAATTAAAAGCAGGCTGGGTGGAGCAGAGGATTGAATCAGCAGGTTGGAGGACAAGGTAAAAAAAATACTCCCGGATAGAACAAGAAAAGGAAAAAGACTCAGAAAGAATGAACAGGTGGTAAGGGAACTGCAAGACAACATGAAACATAACAATATCC
>JAPYXV010005704.1:0-10336 GCA_028533065.1 Trachops cirrhosus | reverse complement strand
GCATCCGGTGTCCCCACAGTCCTATGACTCAGCCTCCCAATGGGTCCCTTTTACTTTTGCTCCTGCTCTGTAGACTTTTCGTCACAGCTAGTCTGAGGGACCTTTAAAAGAAATGGAATCCTATTTTTCCCTTGCTGGATATCTTCTCACAGCGTCCGTCACCCTGGGAATAGCTCCCAGTCCGAATCCTTCCCACGACCTGCGAGACCCACCACAGACTGGCCCCTGGTCATCGCATAGACATCCTTCACCGCCTTTCTCCTGGCCGGCCGGGTCCCATCCCTCCTGTTGGTGGACCTGCCGAGCACCTTCTTTCCCAGGACAGGGACACCTGCAGTTCCCTCTTTGAAGGTTTTGTCCTCACATTCCCGTGGGGCTTGTCTCTTCACTTCATTCGGGTGTCTGCTCAACGGCACTCCATCAGAGAGGCATTTCCCGAGCATCTGCCCGTAACTCTGGATCTCCCGCTCTTTCTCTTCTTTTCTGCCTGCAACTTACCTAAGGTCATAAGATCATATTACATTATCTTTAATAATTTAGTACCTGTCTCCCCAACTGGAATATAAGCTCCATAAAGGCAGAATTCTAATTTTTAGAATATTTAAGAGCTTCAAATGCACAGTCAAGTTGGAGAACCGTTTCTCTGGGGGGAAGCAGGGAATTCAATCTTCCTTTGAGCTGCTACTCTCACCAAAACTTATTGACAGGAAAGAGAAGCCGGAGGTCCCAGGCAGCAGGAGGTCTTCATAGTTAAGCTGTTAACATTGAGATTCTGGGTGATCAGTTCACTTAGAAGTGGAGCAAAATCAACAAAGAGACACAGGGAGTATAAAGGCCAAGCTGCCAAGATGAGGGAGGAGAAGAGGTGGAACGAATGCTGAAGTGCGAGATGAGAGGGTGGATGTGAAGGAATCAGGCGACGTTTGCATCTGATTGGACACAGGGGTACTAAGAGCAGATGAAGGGACTCTGGAAACACAGCTAGTTTCTGTCCCCACATGTGGGTAAAGCAAGACTTATACATCACTGGCCGTCTGAGGAATTCCACCATCAGTCACGGTCAGTCCTTCCTATAAGCTCAGAGTCTCGAGTCCCAACCCCATAAATTCTGTTTCAGCGACTCTGAGATGGGACCCTACTCTGCAGCTTCGTGAGCGCCTGTGGTGAACCAGGCGTGTGGTTTCCGGGACACACACAGAGAAGTCCCACCCCTCTGTGACGTCTGATAGGCAGGCTGAGCAGCCAGGAAAGGCACCCATGACTGTATGTAGATGAATAAGGGCTAAAAACTAGGTCTGGTCATGTGGATCCGAGGGTGACACCAGTCCGCAACCGGAGAGGTGCCCAGAGACCCGATGTGCGTCTCAGCCAAGATCAGGCTTCTGTAAGCTGGTGCCGTGGCCAGTCTGAAACTCTGATTCCATGCCGGGCATGAAGCAAGTAGGCTCAGATCTCACCCAAAAAGTGAAAGGATGGAAAGTCATCCCCGCTGAGAAAGCTTCACCTTGATGAGTGTCCTTGCTGCTTCCTAATGGGTCCCCTCCCCCAACTCTAACTGTCCCCAGACCCAGTGGCTTCAAACCAACCCTTGAAATTCTCTAATACAAATAACATCTTGGCAAGTATAAGGCCACCTGCAGTGAGGAGAACACATGTAAACCTGGTCCTGGCAGGTCTACCCTCAGAGACAGGTGACAGATGACAGAGCCTCAACCAAAAGCTCTCCTCAAGTGAGGAGCAAAGCTGTAAGAACATGGTCTGTGCCCAGGTGAGACAACCCACCTGGAGGCAGGACGTATGCTGATGAACTAGAAAATGCACCCCTGCCGGGGCCATGCAGAGCCCACCTGGCTACCTCACACATTCATTCTAGGGGAGGAGCAGGGCCCAGACAGAGTCTATGTGGTCACCATGGCCCCCGTGATCTCCACCTGCACCAGCAAAGCCCTTCAGGCCCCCTTCCAAAGGGCTCCCCACCCTCCATAAAGAATGGGAAAGAAGTCACCTCAGGCTTGCAAGTTCGTCCCACTCACCCCTCTCAAGCCCACAGCCTGCTGGCAGCCCCTGCCTCACCTGGCCAAGGTCATGGAGACCATCTGAGCAGCCTACAGCATAGAAACACCTGGGCACATGGGGCCAGGAAGGAGGGGGCACCTCTGTTCCCCCTTTGGCTCTACTCAGAGCCACTCAGGAGTTGAATAGACCGCAGCTGAGGAGTTGGATTCTCTGGGAAAACAGGCTAATTTGTTTGACTTAAAAAATAATTTTTTCTGGACAGGGTGAAGTTAGCCTGGCTCTGTGTTCATAGGTGGAGTGGGGCTGATCTCCTCATCTCTGAGGGTCTCACACCCAGCCCCAGTGTCCCTGCATAAGTCCACTGGGAGGGACAGCCCCCACCTTTTATAAGGCTCTCAGTCTTCTCCAGGACATGGAGATAAAGCCCTGGCGTGCCTGAGAGCCTCTGCTTTCCTATTATTTCCTGGTTGTCTGGGGATCGCCGCATCTTCGGATCGTCATTACTGATTTCAGCTCGGGGTTGCACCTGGTTTGCATCTTAAACTCCTCAAACAGCTTCATCCGTACAGAGGGATTGTACAAAAATGGCATGAAAGATGTCGAGATCACTTGCTGATCAAGGAGATAATTTGCCTAAAGTGGACTTCTGAACAACGTTTCTATCTGTTCATGGCTTAAGAAAACCCCTCGGCTTTCTTTGTGAGCAAAAGCTACTGACACTAATCAAAAGCCAATTAATTTTCGGGAGGCAATCATTTCTAAACCATCCGGCCAGTTATGTCCTCCTGTAGACGGTGCTTTTTCTCAGCCTGGAGTCATGTCCCAGGTACAGTGGCCTCCAAGGAGGTAGACCAGAAGGCTCTGCAGCATCCTGCCAGACACAGAAGGAGCCAGGGCCCAACTTCCTCTAATTCTTAAGGGAACACATGCATTGTGTTAGCCACATAGGTAAAATCACAGCTCAATGTTAAAAGTCTATCTTAACCAACAACTGACTCCGACCACCCCTGTATCAAAATAAGTACAGGGATCACATATACAGACACCAGGAAAGCCTCTGTCTGGGGCCTGGCACACAGCGAGAGCTTAGATAATAGTCTCCTCTCCTCTCTTTCCTTAGAATCTGCACCAGTTCTACTTGACATGTCTATTCCACTGCATTTCCACTGGAGAGAGTGCAGCTTCTTGCCTTGTGGTTTCCATGAGTGAATTTTGAAGAAGGCAAGAATACACACAAATTCACTCTCTATTATTATTACTAATGTAGTCATTGTCATCATCACCATCATCATCACCTTTATGTTCACCATATATATAAATATATATATAGTAGTGATATATAGAGAGATATATAAAATTAATATAATAATGTAGCCCCCAAAATTTCTTAATGGAAACGGGAACTTTTCCCTCTAAAGCTTTCCTTCCTTTTTATAAAGCCTTGGATAGAGTTCTTCATCATTACCAAAAACAAAATCTCAGCTTTCTGCAGGCCTTGGTACTTGAGGAGTCTCTGACAAATTCACCACATTCCCAGGGATTGTTCTCTTGTCCAACAAAATTCAGAAATGCCAATTAGTTCCTCTGAAATCCAGCTTTCTGATAGAAACCTGTGGATAACAATGTCCTTGGTGATGCCTCTGGATATCCCTGCATCACGCAAGGTGATTAAATAAGGCCTCCGGAGAATCCGCGCTACCTCGAGCTTTCGGTCACCAGAGAGGACGCTCTCCCGGGAGCCCATTAACAGACCTGCAGGGTCCAAGCCCGGAGCTCCGCTGCTGCCTGACAGCAAATTGCATTACTCACCGGCCTGCCCACACTCGCCCTGTAATCTGGATTCTGTCCTACACGGAGTGGCATTTGTCCTGCAGCCTCGTCCCACCGCTCCCCTGGGATACTAGGGCCCATTGCCTTCAGCATTTCCCAGGGCCAATTTAAAGGGTGACATCATGACCCTTCCCATCACCTCTCCAAGTCACGATTTTAAAGCCGCTTATTTCGTTTTGCATTTGACATGAAAAGAAAAGCAAGTGCTATTTAAAATACCTGTTGGGCAGGTAATAAAACCTGTGACTCGTGAAATCCAAACATGGCTTCCCAAGGCTGTCCGAGTCTGAACAGTGTCATGCAGGAAGCCACATGGCTATCTTTGACCACTCTTGATGATTGTGTGACAGTGTGGGGCCTCCCCGATCACATTATGCAGAAAGGTGGCATTAAACGCACCTTATAGTTTTGGACAACTGGTAACCTCTAAAATAGGGGTACCTTTGATCATGTGAAAACACCTTGCACCTCCCGTGTTACCCACAGAACACGTTCGGTATTTAGAAAGGGCTCAGCACAGGTGGGTAGGGACTAGGATTCCTTCCCCCGGGGCCACTCTGGCTTTGAAAACCCAGTGCTGCTTTCCTGGCCTTGTGCTTAATCTCTTCTGACAACCTTCGTGACTTGCAGGGAGTCATCAGGCACAGCCTCACACCGCGGTGACTAACCCTCCTTGTTTGCGCTCCTGTTCTACTGCAGACAGGAGTGAGCATGCCACAATTTCAAAAGCTAGACACACACAGACTCTTGCAAAGCCTGAATGTCTAAGCTTTAAAGACAGTCTTACTATTTCCTTCACCTTGTTAGAGTGGATCTTTGAAGGAACCATATTATTTCTTAGTCTGGAATCATTTTTCCTGGTTTCCTTAAAAGATTAAGTTCACTTTTTCCTAGTTTAAATGTGGGTTCTTTCAGATGCCCAAGAAACCAATTCTCACTCTCATTGTAAACTAATCTCGTATTCTGGTTCCTCCTGGTTCCTATCATTTTAGAAATCCCTTCTCGTGTGGCATCTAGCAGGAGATCAGTGAATATTTGCTGAATGAGCAAGGACCTCGAAGGCCCATTGAAGAGGTGGCATAAACAACAGAGGAAATGAGCTGCTCATATTCCTGGAAGAAGCCAAACCTCTCATTTTTATGCAAGACACAAAAGAGACTAATCCAGTGATGATTCTAAATGATAGAAGATGTTGGAGAATGGAGAAATTAAAGCTAGCTGAAGGACCCTGGAAAAGTTTTATAAAAAGGAATAAATTTAAATATAGCAGAATTTTATCATAATTTGGTGGGTGAAAAGGAGAAAAGAATTCAAAGAGAAAACAATTCAAGAACTTGGGAAAAGTAAAAAAGGTAGTTTGAAACTTAGTTCAAGAACTTAGTGGGTTTCTAACTTGGGAACAAGTCCTTTATTCTTATATTCCTGATCTCTTAAATTAAAAAATGCTTAGATTTGGGTGGTTGTAAGTAATTAATAAGATAATTTATGTAAGATTTAGCATAGTGCCTGGTGATAATAATAAATTGTAACTGTCAGTGTTATCAGTGTTATTGTGTTCATTAACAGTGATGGTATTGTTAAGAGAATGAACAAAACCAGCCTGATGGATTGAATATTTCAAATGAAACACAGAGGGAAATAAAACCAGTGAAGAAACATGAATGTGAAAGTACTTGAACGTGATTGTGAATGCAGAAAATTGATTTTGTGAGCGAGGACTTATTATACATTCCAGAAAAAGCAATACTGTTTTTGATTTGTTCCTTAAAAAAGTGATCTTTATAGCACAGAATAAAGTGAAGGGACTTACGTTATCTGAATACCTGCTAAGTGACTGATACTTTGACATGCATTACCATATTTATTTTTTGTGATGGTAGCAAGAATAGAAGTTAGAATTATAATCCACGCATGCGTGATGGAGTCCCTTGCTCATTCAGACCAATTTCCTTCTCACAGGCAGTGCTGCCTCCCTAACTGAAGGTCACTATCAGGCTAGGACTTGAGCCAGGTTCCAATAAACTAGAACAGAGACCAGCAAACTGTAGTCTAAATCCCTGTTTCTGTGAATAAAATTGTTCTGGACACAGCCACACCCACTTGTTCCACATTATCACGGCTGGTTTGGCACCACAACATCAGCACTGAACAGTTGCAACGGTCATAGACCTGCAAAGCCTATGATGTTTACCAGCTGACCCTTTTCAACAAAAACCTTTGCCTGCTCTTGGGCGAAAATACGGTCATTCCTTCTACACCGTCTCTCCTGTTTGCCCTTTCTCTTATACACTCCAAGTAATTTTCTGGCTTGGTTCATATTAGTGCACTGTAAAATCATTCAGGGGCCACACGAGATCATCACGGAGCTCAGCCTTCCTTGTGCAACAGCCTGAGATCATCAGTGTCCCATACCCACCGTCCCAGCCCTCTGCCATGCTACCTTCTCTCCATCATCTTCCCACCTGCAGTCCTAACCTACCCAGAATGTCCTCATTCTGCTTCCCCCTGAAGGGGAAAAGCTGATTATATCCATGAAAACCCAAGTGAGGTGTGTCTTCTCTAAAATTAAGTATTTAAAACCCATCTAACTGTTCCTGGCACAGAGCCAACAATGTTATTGATGATCTCCTACGAGGCATTATTCTGAAGTCACCAGACATTTCTCACGGTCTAAAGCAATACTGCAGCAATGGTTCTGGTGGGTTACTAACACATGAATTTGTATCAGTGGGTCTATATTGTATTAGTAATCATTATTCCTACTTTAATTAGCACTTTGTGATTTAGAGACTTTCAAGTAATGTATAATCTCACTTAATGTCTCCAAACCCCAATGAGAACACATTCTTATCCCATCATGAAGATGAATAAGACAACTCTCAGCTCCAGAGTGGGTGAGCCCAGACCCAACTCCCCTTGGGGGCGTGTGTTATGTTTGGATATTCTTGGGTGAGCTAACAAATGAAATAGTAACATACACATATCATAATTTAATGCATTTTAGACTGTTAGTTAGGATAAGTTTTTTTAAAAGGGCAAAAGAAGGACCTTGAAGGGTGGGCAGGTAGGGGTAGACACTAGGAGCCGATCAGTAAGAAAGATGACAGAACCAAGGTGCTGAAGGTAGCAACCACTGTCTCCACGCAAGCAGAGGCTTCTGAAATAAACCTGGTAGATAGAAAAGCAGACATGATTTCATTCTGTATGGAGTCTTTCCTTCTACCTTGACAGCTAGACAACCAAGTTCTAGATACATAGATACACAGATACACAGATACATAGATAAAGGTGGAACAATCATGAATTACATAACCTCAGGCTTCCATTTACGGCTAAGAGGCTTCCTTCTTTCAACTAATATCTCCGTTTTTGTCTGTCACCATTAAGAGAACGATAATTCATTCAAAAGCAGCTACCATCCAAATAACACTTGATTCCAAGTAATACATTATATCAGAGATTTTATTGGCAACCTGCAGGACATTATCTTTCCAATGACACTTGGCATGACCTTCAGCTCCACATGGTTTAAAAGAGGTCCAAGCACAGCAATGCAGAAGCTGCCACAACCCCAGCGCATGACACATCCTGGAAGTTCCCCTCACAATATGGGAAGAGCGCACCCTGCTCGAAGTATAATCGAGCTGGTTGATCGTCATCCAACATCTCGTGTCCGCACGCACCATCATTAACATGCGTATTCAAACACCAGTTGAACTGGATTTCCTCTCTCAAGGGTTTATTATTGCTCCCTTTTTTCCCAGAGAAAAGTCAAATGTTCTGTAATGCATTTTGTGTAAACACTGCTCTAACACCACAGAAAATTCTGTTAAATGTCAGAGGAATTTAAAGACTTGTTGTTGAAAATCACAGGCTCAGGATGTTACAAGTATTCAGGTCTTTGGAAACTTTAATAACGAATTAGTGTGAAAATCTTTTAGAGGTCTTTATTTGGCTGTAGAACACGATATGATCACTAGTTTCTTAAAAGAAACTAGTAATTATGCCTGTGAAACATGGGAAAGATTTTGGGTGCTTTTACTTTGGTATCCCATAAGTATTTATTTCCATACATTCTCAAATACTTTAAGAATATAAGCCTTTATTTTCATTCATCCCTGTACTAAATAATACTGTCTGTGGGGCTGTTACAATAATTCACTATCTCACTTTATCCTGTGAGTACTTAAGGGAGTAAAAGAAAAACAGAGGCGGAATTTTAATCTAGACGGGGACACTTCAAAAGACATCAAAGGAGTTCAACTCAGGTTAAATGCATACACACACACACACACACACATGAACAGAGAGAGACGCACACCACATAATTATCTAACATGCAAGAACAGAAATCGGGAGAGGCATTTTTCCTTCTGGTTGAACACTAGACAGTGTTTGGAAAACCTTCCTATCCCTAACAAGTATTTGTGTCTCCTTTCAACAATATTCTGGACCTCACTAACTACTGCTTTTTCTAGTCCTGCAATAGTTATCATCCTAGATGTATGAAGCCTGGTGGAGAGAGAGCAAAATATTTAGCAAAAAGTTACTGTGGAGGCTAGGAAATTAATCTCAAAATTAATAAAACTAAAAAAGCTAGGAACAAATATGAGGAAAAGACATTTTAACTCTACAGAGAAGATGCTACCAAAACTTGCAAAGATGGTATCATAAGACAAGTCTGATGTCTATACTGATTCACTAATTCAGTTAATTTAAACATATATAACCTGGGAGTGTTCTCCATCCACCAGGCCCTCAACTAGACATTAAGGATAGAGAAACAAATGTGACCATTCCTGCTCTTTCGGGTTCATGACACATCAATCAAATAAACTACTAACCATACACGCACACAAAATAATTCTAATGTAAACCTTAGCCAACAATCATAACTATTCCATAGATCAAATATTCATTATATTTTATATATGTAAACTCAACAATAGAATTAATCCGAGATAGCAGACACTTCTCCAATGAGGACACACAGGGGGCCCAGAGACATATGAAAGGGTGCTCAGCGTCGCTAGCCACCAGAGAGATGCACATTAAAACCACAATGAGATACCACTTCACACCGGTCGGAATGGCCATCATTAACAAGTCAACAAAGAACAAGTGTTGGTGAGGTTGTGGAGAAAAGGGAACCCCAGTGCACTGTTGGCGAAAATGCAGACTGGTGTAGCCACTGTGGAAGGCAGTATGGAATTTCCTCAAAAAACTAAAAATGGAATAGCCCTTTGATCTAGTGATTCCACTGCTGGGATTATACGCTAAGACTCCTGAAACACAAATTCAAAAGAGACTATGCACTCCAATGTTCATAGCAGCATTATTTACAATAGCCAAGTGCTGGAGATAGCCTAAGTGCCCATCAGTAAATGAGTGGATCAAAAAACTGTGGAACATTTATACAACGGAATACTATGCAGCAGAAGGAGCTCCTGCCCTTTGTGACAGCATGGATGGACCTGGAGGGTATTATGCCGAGTGAAATAAACCAGGCCGTGAAAGACAGACACCATATGATTTCACCTACAAGGGGAACCTAATGAACAAAACAAACAAATAAGCAAAAGAAAAGCAGAGACATGGAAACAAGGAACAAGGACCAGAGGGAAGGTGGATAAGGGGTAAGGGAGAAAGAAGGGGAAGGGCCTAGTTAGAGAACAAGTGTCAGTGACCCATGGACATGGACAAAAGTGTGGGGATTGACTGTGAGGGGAGGGAGGGGAAGGGGCAGGGGAGAGCAACAGAGGAAAATTGGGACAATCCTTTCCAGGGATGGAGAGGATTCGTGGCAAGGCAGTGGCTGGAGGACTGGGGTGGGTGAGGTGGTGGCTGGTGGACCAAGTGAGTAGGTGGCTGGTGGAGCAGGCGGTCCCACATTCGTGTGCAGATAAACCAGGAAGAACAACTGGGGAGCGAGACAGACCCTCAACCCAGGGTCCCAGCATGGGGAAATAAAGCCTCAAAACCTCTGACTGAAAAAACCTGTGGGGGTTGTGGCAGCAGGAGAAACTCCCAGACTCACAGGAGAGTTCACTGGAGAGACCCACTGGGTCCTACAATGTACACAAAACCACCCACCTGGGAGTCAGCACCAGAAGGGCCCAATTTGCTGTGGGTAGTGGAGGAAGTGACTGAAAGCCAGCCTAGAGCGGAGCAAGTGGCACTGTTCCCTCTGAGACCCCTCCTGCACATTCAGAGCCACAACACAGCTACTTGGGTTGCCCCATACTGTCATAGCTAAGCCTCCACCCCTTATTAAGTAACAGGCACCCTGAGACAAAAATATATGGCTCAAATGAAAGAACACATCAAAGCTCCAGAAAAAATACAACTAAGTGACGAAGAGACAGCCAACTTCTCAGATGCACAGTTCATAACACTGTTAATCAGGATGCTCACAGAAATGATTAACTGTAAGTGCAAAATAGAGGAAAAAGTGAAGGCTATGAAAAGTGAAATAAAGGAAAATGTACAA
>JAPYXV010005703.1:0-10338 GCA_028533065.1 Trachops cirrhosus | reverse complement strand
TTTTTTTTTTATTACAGTGGCCTTGTAATATAGTATGATATCAGGTATTGTGATCCCTACTACTTTGTTCTTCTTTCTCAAAATTGCTTGGACTATTCAGAGTCATTTATGGTTCCATATAAATTTTTGAAATATTTGTTCTATATCTGTGAAAAATGTCATTGATATTTTGATAGGGATTGTGTTGAATCTATAGATTGTTTTGGGTCATAAGGACAGTTTAAAGATGTTAATTCTTCCAAGTCATGAACATGGTATATGCTTCCATGTATTTGTGTCTTTCCTAATTTCTTTCTTCAGTGTTGTGTAGTTTTCTGAGTACATGTCTTTTACCTCCTTGGTTAAGTTTATTCCAAAGTATCTTATTTTTCATGTTGCTATAGTAAATGGGATTTTTTCCTAATTTCCATTTCTAATATTTCATTGTTGGTGTACAAATGCCTTGATTTCTGAATGTTGACTTTGTATCCTGCCATTTTGCCAAATTAATCTTTTTAATTTTTAAAATTATTTTATTGTTGTTCAATTACAGATGCCTGCATTTACCCTCCACCACTCCTCCCCCACCCAGCCATCCCCACCTCCCTCCCTTTCTTCTAACCCCCTTGGTTTTGTCCGTTGTCCTTTATAGTTGTTCCTGAAAATCTTTCCCCCCTTCCCTCCATTATCCCCTCCCACCTCCCCTCTGGTTACTGTCAGTTTGTTCTTAATTTCAATGTCTCTGGTTATATTTTGCTTGCTTGTTTGTTTTGTTGATTAGGTTCCAGTTAAAGGTGAGATCATATGGTATTTGTCCCTTACCACCTGGCTTATTGCACTTAGCACAATGCTCTCCAGTTCTATCCATGCTGTTGCACAACTTCCCAGCCTGGGTGGTGGGGAAACTGGGCTTGCAAGCATTGCCAAATTAATGTGTTAAGTTGAATAGTTTTTGGATGGAGTCTACAGGGTTTTCTCTGTACACTATCATGTCATCTGCAAACAGTGACAGATTTACTTCCTCCTTTCTAATTCAGATGCTTTTTATTTCTTTTTCTTGTCTGATCACTGTGGCTGGAACGTCCAATACTATGTTGAATAGAAGTAGTAAAAGTGGACATTCTTATCTTGTGCCTGATCTTAGGGGGAAAACTTTTAGTTTTTGTGCATTGAGTATGATGTTGGCTATAGGTTTCTTGCATATGGCCTTTATTATGTTGAGGTGTGCTCCCTCTGTTCCCACTTTTCTCAGTGTTTTTATTATGAATGGGTGCTGTACTTTATTAAATGCTTTTTCAGCATCTATTGATATGATCTTGTGGATTTTGTCTTTCATATTATTTATGTGGTGTATTACATTTATTGATTTGCTGATATTGAACCATTCTTGCATCCCTGGGATGAATCCCACTTGATCATGATGTATGATATTTTTAATGTATTGCTGTATCTAGTTTGCCAATATTTTGTTGAGGATTTTAGTATCTATGTTCATCAGTGTTTATTGGCCTGTAGTTTTCTTTCTTAGTTGTGTATTTATTTGGTTTTTGAATTGGGATAATACTGACCTCATAAAAAGAGCTTGGGAGTCTTCTTTCTTCTTAGATTTTTTTGAATAGTTTAAGAAAACATCAACAAAATGGAAAGGGAACCAACAGTATGAAAAACATGTTTACCAATGATAACTCAGACAAGGGTTTAATCTCCAAAACATATAAAATATATGAAGAACTCATACAAGTCAATACCAGGAAGACAAACAATCCAATTTAAAAAATGGGCAAAGACCTGAACAGACACTTCTCCAAGTAGAACATACAGACGTCCCATAAACACATGAAAAAATGCTCAACATCATTTGCCATTAAAGAGATGCTAATGCAAACCACAATTAAATACCACTTCACACTGGTTAGAATGGCCATCATTCATAAATCAACAAAAAACAAGTGCTAGTGAGGTTGTGGAGAAAAGGGAGCCCAGGTGCACTGTTGGTGGGAATACAAACTGGTATAGCCACTGTGGAAAACAGTATGGCATTTCCTCAACAAGCTAAAGATGGCACTGCCTTTCAATCCAGAGATCCCATTGCTTGGACTATACCCTAAGCATCCTGAAACACTAATTCAAAAGAACCTATGCACCCCAATTTTCATAGCAACATTATTTATAATAGCCAAGTGCTGGAAACAGCCTAAGTGCCCATCAGTAAATGAGTGGATCACAAAACTGTGGCACATTTACACAGTGGAATACTACTCAGCAGAAAGAAAGAAGGAACTCCTACCCTTCACGACAGCATGGATAGAACTGGAGAGCATTATGCTAAGTGAAATAAGCCAGGCGGTGAAAGACAAATACCATATGATCTCATGTGTAAATGGAACCTACTCAACAAAACAAACAAATGAGCAAAATAGAACCAGAGACTTGGAAATAAAGAACACATTGACAGTGACCAGAGGGGAAGAAGGAGGGGGATAATGCAAGAAAAGAGGAAGGGGCAAAAAAGGAATATGAATAGAGGACTCGTGGGCATGGATGGATAAGGAAGGAGGATTGACCATGGGAGTGCGGGGGACAGGGTAGGGGAGAGCAATGGGGAAAAAGATGGGACAACTTAACTGGGCAATAAAAAAATAAAAAATAAAATAAAATGTAATTCTTCCCAAATTAATTTGTAAATTTGATGCAATTCCAGAAATCATTTAATGCATCTATAATGTTTTATTTTAGAATTGGAAAAAATTAATATAAATTCTTATAAAAATATATCACTGAAAAAGCCACAAATATTTTGAGAAGCAGGAAAAATAATAGATAAACATACTTTAACATATATTAACATATTGTAATGCAAATACAATTCTGAACACTATATACATTTATTGATAGAATAAGGGACAATCCACAGATAGACCCAACTACACATATAAACTGAACATTTGCAAAATTTAAGCAGGGAGGATTTTGAGATAACTCACTTTTGAGATGAGTTAAATAGCATAATGATAATAATAATAGTAATAATAATCAGAAGTTTGTTAATCAGGGTTCCTGGCAAAAGAAAACTGAGACAAGAACTTGGCTGCTAAGAACTCTTATTTGGGAGTTGGTCCTGGAAGTGAAAGAGGGGAAATCAAGGAAGGAAAGGAGGAAAATTTACCAAGAGCTACATCTACGAGGTCACTGCTTTGAGCCAGTGACTTAGTCTCTCCAGGACTGCCTCCCTGGCTGAGGATTGCTTCCAGGCATTAGAACTCCTCCACATGAGTGGGCTACTCTGGAGTACAGGGAGACCATGAGCAGAGAGCATGTGCCTGGGGGTAGGACATTGTCAGCTGAATGAGCCTGGGGGGGTCACCTGGAACCGTGAAGTGCAGCTTTGGCTAAAATCAGAGGTCAGTCATGGGGATGCCAATGTAAGAAACCAGAGGTCTTTGGGAAACACTGAGTATATCAGTTCAGCTGGACTAAGCGTTCAGCCTGAAGAAACTGTGGGTAGGGTTTGAATGGTAGGTGTCTCTAGTGATCCTGTTGTTTCTTCATTGCTGTTCGTTACACGGTGTAGCCAGAGTTTATGCAGTGAGTCTCATTGGGTCATGTTGGCCAATAAAATATCCATGATACATACAATTGATACAATAAATATTCTTCCAACTTCTGAAGCTAATTTTGCAAAACAATTTGTTCTTGTTTTTTTTTCTTGACTTGTTGATAGGAGAAATTTGGAGTCAAATATCTTTCAGATTCATGAAAAATCACTGATATTCAACATTGGATTCTTGACTTTCAGCTGAAACATAAGCATTCCTTAATACTTTTAGTGCAAATGAATCATTGTTAGAACCTCAGGTAATTACCTGATTAGTGAGCATGTTCTTTGTTCAACAGCCAAGTGCTTGTCTGTTTAGAAAAATCTCAGAATGATTTAAATGCAACCTGAAGAAAGGAAAAAACCACTTCCCATAAGCTTTTCAAAGATCAGTAACAGCAATCTCTCTGGAGAAAAGATGAATTTTAAGAAAATAAAGTTGGGCAAAGAATCAAGGTCTAATGAACACCAGAAAATATTAGTATATCGCTACTCTCTAGCAAATAGTTGTTACCCTTTGGTTATTCATATTATTAACCACCATTTGATTTATCTCCAACCGTAACTGACTTCTCTGCATCGATTCTACTTCCTAGGTTCAGATGCTAATTTCTTCATCTGAAGTATTCTTCTTACTTGTCTATATGTCTGTTTAAAACTTCCTTTGACTTCATTTCTTCACTGGTTGCTGCTGATTAATAGGAAAATTTTTCTTTGCTGTCATACAGATTGATTTATATTAATCATGTGTACCAAATGCAGTAACTTCTACATGCCTATGTTTCTATAATTATATATGCCACATATATTACCATTCTGAGGTTACTTGCTTGAATGACTTTGCTTCGTGGTTTCTGTTTTATATCCCACAAACCAACTTTGTGCCTTTGTTTCATATCAGCCTTCTTGTTTGCACTGCTTTATATACTATGTGGCTTCTAATATAAGTTATCTTAAAACAAATATTACTAGAAATTGTATATACTTTAACTTCCGCTAGGCGATTATACTTTAACTTCATGAAAGTTGAAACTTGTCCATTGAAGGTTTGGAAGTGTTGGATTAATGATACTAATAAAGACAGGCCACTTCTCAAAGATTCAAGATTGACTTTTTTATAAATATGTGACACATCAGATTAAAAATAAAAATCTTGTCTCATAAAAGATATATAAAGTTGCCTAGAAAATTGGCTATCCATATACTATGCTAGAATAATACGATTTTCTCAGTAGTTGTATAATAATTCATATAACACAGAATCAAAGTTAAGTTTCTAAGAGATGATTATAAAATAGCATAAAACAAACTATTGTATAACTATCTTCTGACATTAAAAAAACTACTATACCCATGCATACCCCAGAAATACTTAGTTTTCATCATAGGTACATGCTAACCAGAATGTTTTTCAGAATTTAAAACTTAACAAGTCAATATATGATCATTTAATATAGCATACACACATGTGCCTAAGCAAATAATGTTGCCCTTAAACAAGGACGGGGTTGGGAACTGGATGTGTCTTAGGGAGTCTTCAATGCGGTGGCTGTTGGAGGTGTGGTGGATGGTGCCCTTTGCCTGCCAGACCACCTCGAGAGCGAAGGCACTCGGTCCTCCAGATGCCGGGTGTCAGGTGTCGAGTGCTGGCAGTTCATCCATAATTTCTTCTCTCGATATGTCCTTTGTAGAAGGGAGCTGCCTTATCCGCCGCAACTCCTCTTTCCTGGGTGCACGCAGCCCAAATCCAGCATGGTCAAGGCGGGGATAAAAAGGGTTAACCTCCTTGCCCTGACACAGCACAATTCTGCCTCTGCCCAGTCTTGCGATCACCAACCCTCATAGGTAGTTGTTTTCAAAACAACTAACAGACCTCACACAAATTTCTGCCTCAGAGTCTTGTTTCCTGGGGAAGCCGGGGACCACAAAATTTCTTAACATTATTCAGGTAATGTTATTAGACACTTTAGGTTTTTTTATGCTTCATACTAGAAAATAACATTTTGTTATAAGTCAGATACCAAATATAGTCACAGAAAAAATAATAAAATGAACCACAGGAAAATTTAATTCACTGAATGTATAAGCCTTATTGGCATTGTTCATTTCAGTCATGAAGAGTAAAAATTAATCAACACAAGTATAATGAATCAACACAACATGGTAGACTAATTATTTGGTTCATTTCACACAAAACTTTAAAGCTATTTACATGTAAAGACATTTTAAAATACATAGTCCATAAGAATCATAGAGGTGAGAATTTAAAAGGATGGCCTTCTATCATTTCTTATGAAGAGCAGAATTGACTTTATCAGAACAAACTAATTTATTTTTATATAATACTGTTATCTAACTAACAATATTGACTGTTGTTTCTGGCTGTTGAAGTCGTTCATCTATCTAATGGTAATGCATTAACTTTGCCAGGAATACTGTGCTCATGGAAAGTAGCAATTGCAGTGATGTTTTGTGTGTTTTTAATGTAACATGACAACAAACAGGAACTAAGTTGTGTCTATTGGCCCTCCTTCCCTTTTGGAAGGGTAAACGTTACATTTCTGAAACTCATTTGCAACCGAGGGGCTGATTCTGCATCCTGGACGTGACTTAGTTTCTACCAATGAGAAACACTCTCGTGATATTTGGACGGAGGAAGGGCGAACAGGCCATTTGCCTGCAACCGTGCTGGCTGACCCTGAGCTCTGATGGACTGGAGTGTGCAGGGACCAGATGCCCTGTTCCCCTGTCTATCCCCAGATATCTGGGGGCGGGGTGGCCACAGTCTTCTAACCTGCAGATAGCAGTTGCAAGGGTGTGAACCTGAATGCAAATGTCCAACTGCAACTCCCACTTCTGCTCCTCTAGCTTTTCCATTGATTTTTATAAATACCTAATTTTGTGCCTTAAAGCCTACATATGTGAACTGCCTAGATTGGTTTCTTTCTCCTTTACCAAAACCTGCTTGATACAGCATTTTCCTACTTAAAAAAATTTATGTGGTTTTATTTTCTTTGTGATTTTTTCTATTAGAATAAATGAATAAGTACATATATAACAATGGGCTCTCCTTTTTTGTTGTGTAAGAAGGAATTTCTTCTATATTAAATCACTTTTCAAAGGAGATGTCTTTTCTGAAAAAGTCCTGCTGAAGTGAGTGAGAACTATGGCTTCAAAACAAAGATTTTCTAAGCACATACAACCAAACTATCCAATTCTATCATTTGTGATAAGAATCCTATGATCCAACACCCACAACTCTCCCCCGCCCCAACTGTCTTGTCCAGTGAGGAGGCTTTTATGGATCAGAGAGAAACTGGCATAAACGGGTCCCAACTGGACCTTCCATAGTGAAGCTTCTCCTCAGAGAATGTGGAGTTTCTCCAGGTTTCTGCAGTGAGAAACAAGGCAAATGAGTTCTAGCCAACCTGGCCCCTTCGGCTGCCAGAGGTGGGGGAGAAGGAGGTTGCCAGGCTGCCGAGTAGCTCTGTGATTCTGAGATGCAGAGCCCTTGCCGGGACCAGCAGTCATGCCCTTTCCTCTGCGTCCCATGCCTGGCCCACTAGGCAAAGCATAGGATGGTTTCACAGACCCGCGGCTTAGCAAACAGCTTGTCAACTGTGAAATAATGTGTCCAACACAAATGTGAGATCTATGATAGTGATCATTTAATCGACTGTGTTTTTGAAAGGTTTATGTAAAACAAAATAAATTAGAGTAGATTCTCCATTGTTCCTGTAACATTCACTTTCTCCTACCTGCATTTCCCTAAAGTTGAATGAAAAAAACTCAAGTCTATTTTATCAGTGACACAGCCCAGCCTTTAAAAGGATATTATATACCTGATCCCAAATATGTTGTGTACCACAGGGGAAAAGTTTCAAGTTGTTAGTATGGAAAAACATTTGAGTCACAGAACCTGAGTCTGAAACCCCCCAGCTGTATGATTTCTGAGCTATGTGTTTGGGAGTATGTTACTTAAATTTCCTGAGCCCTACTTTCAGACCATCTAGAACATGAATAGATGTTGAGATGGAATGTAGTCTCCAAAAGGGCAAGGATTATTGCTGATTTGTTCTTGGCTATATCTCCACAATGAAGTATTTAATACAACACAAAGTAGTTTCTTTTTTAAGTTATTGAGAATGAATGCATACCCACCTGGTATCTACCTGGTATGGAACATAGAAAGCCTTCAACTGATATCTATTACTAATATAGTATCACAGTTCCATAGCCTTGAGTCCTCCTTCCTTCCTTAACCCTGGATGATTCTTAAAGCCAAAACAGGTTCTGATGAACTCGTATCAGTCAGTGATGCCATGATTGTCTCAGCCCCAGCCATCTCCAACCAAAGTTTGAATTACCTGGCATAAATCAGGACTTATTCTTAATACCACCTCCTCCTCCCAGGTAATCTGAACCCTATTTCTTCCTAGATTGGTGCCCATTTGACATGACAAATGTCTTTGAGTGCAACCATTTCCCAGGAAATGGGTTGGCGAGGATACTCTCTGCTTGATCCTGTATTGAGGTTTGGGGGCAGCACAGATGGTAGTAGCACAAGTGAGAGATGATTCTTTGACTCTACAAAGACAAATGAAACTACGCAGTAGAGAATTCTGTGGTTGAGACTCAACTATAGAGTCCGAGGCCTGGATGCCACTGCCCCGGCCTCCTTAGGCGGGTGCTAACTATGGGCAGCCAAGGAGGAGCAGCACATTGGTACTTATTGTCGGGGGCTGTCTTTTAAGAATCTGTGGAAGGCTGCAGTCTCAAGGCCCCCTTCCCAAACAGATCTGAGGGATTAGTCTTGCTTGGATATCCAGCAGCTGCTAGAGGTGAAGCACACCATGCCTGCTGGCCATATCTTTCTCCGCAGAGTGTGTGTTTGCTACCGTATGGAAACCACCAGGGCCAACATCTATTCTAACTTGAGCTGCTCTTGAAAATTTTTCCTTGTCCCACTGGTGGCTACTTCTTGTTCCAAATCTGATGTAACATTTTATCAGCCATGTGGTCTGTCCATAGAAAAGTGGTACTTGCTCACATATCATTGTTTTCTCACGTGGACAAGAAAGTCTGTGGGTTAGAGAAGAGATGCAGGTGAGAGCTCCATGTAAATGGCTGACTGTTGTTAAGAAGCCTTGCCTCTCTTTGTCACTAAGAGGCCGTTTTATTTCTGCAGAGGTCAGTGGGAATGTGGCTGAACTCTCCTTCTGGACATACTCCCATCTTTAAATCTTGCTGCTGCAGGTGGGTGTAATTCTGAAAATTTTATAACTGTTCTTTATCAGGAAGTCACAGAGTAAGAGCAGAGTTGGAAAGGGTTGATGATACAATAAAGGAACTGCAAAAGAAATTCTCTCCAACTTGTATTTCAAATGAACTTCCCCTGTCTTGTACTGTTTATTTTCAGTGATTAGAATAATAAAATGTAACATAGAATCAGAGCCACAGGATTCCAAAGAGTGGTTTTTATCCTAATCTCCTTGCAGAATTGATTGAATCAATTTAGAATATTTTTGTTTAAAGTTTCCAAAGCTCTTTTATAATCTTTTTCTCATTTGCCTTCCTCTATTATTATTTCATATTCCACTTTAATTGTTGATAAAGTCCATTACTCATGACTTCATGTTTTATTTGGTAGAACACCAGACGCAAAGATGATTAGTGATAGTTCATGAAGTAAACTTTCTTAGTTCAGGGGTCTTACACTGCGTGAAACTGAGTACCTACACCCATTGTCTTTGATGGTCTCTCAGTGCAGAGGGTGTGGTCACAACTGCCCTCTAATCCAAACGTGAGAAAAACGGCCAAAGAGAATATAAGGAAATTGATGTTTCTCATTGGTTTCTACTAATTTCATAATCAAAATGAATTTTGCCAGGCATTTTTGGAAGATTACAACAATTCTGTTATATATACAAGTTTTTTAAAAATACACATACTTTGTTTTATTTTCATAATATTTTTATTAGCAACAAAATAGGCAAAAATATATCAAAAAGAAAAATAGCAAGTGCTATCACATACTGTCAACTCTATGGTAATGCACTTTTGATACCACCTATGAATAAGTCTGTAACATATAATAATTCACTAACTGGTTACTTTACCATAGCATTACAACTAGCCAGGATCGGGGAGCAGTGCCACTAGCCCATAGCGAAGCTAACTGTAGGCCATGCAAGTAAAAAGCATGAAGCGACTAGATTTTGTTTCACTGTGATTGGAGTGGTTTTCAAAAGGAGCAAAATATGCCACCCATCTGCTTTTAAGGAAGGTAATTCCGACATCTCATTCAACAAATAAAATAAAAACAAATTAAAACTTCATGATATAGTTAAGGGAATCAAGGAAGAGGGAGGAGAAATAGACATGCAAGGAGACCACACACAGAGAGAGATAAAAAAAATGAGGCCCCATAAAGGAAGAGACACACAGCCATTCACACAGAAACAGAAGCAGGGCAGATTTTTACAGAGAGGCATGTTCATCTCGTGTTCTTTGAATTTTTGCTCCTTATATCCCATGAAGCCAATGAATGCTTTCCAAAGAAGGAGCAACCCACCTTGTCACTGGGGGCTGCTTAACTGTGGGCTGGAATTTAGTTGCAAATTGGGATCCAGCCCTTCCACTTTCTAATTTTCTTGGCCAAATTAAAAATGTCTACCTACTTGAACCAGGTTACCTTAGAAAATATGCTAACATTCTCTCACTTCTAAAATAGAAATAAAACTAAAGTTAATACTTTTATTTGA
>JAPYXV010005702.1:0-10338 GCA_028533065.1 Trachops cirrhosus | reverse complement strand
GAACAATGGCGCTTGCTCTGCTCTCTGTAGGACCCCAGACCCTTCCACCACTTTCAGCAAGCCAACCGGGCCCCTCTGGCACCAATTCCGGTGTGGGTGGGCCTGTGCACCCCCTGGGACCTTCCTTTTCAGTCTGTGACCCAAAGTTCTATTTCCCGGTGCTGGGACCCTGAGTTGTGTGCAGTGCCTTGCTTCACAATGGCTACCTCGCTGGGTCTGCAGGTCGCCACCCCCTGGCCGGGGCCCACCAGCCACTGCTGCTTGTGCGCCCAGGGTCTGCCTGCTGCGGACTTGTGCGCCGCCCCGGGTGCTCAGCTCTCAGCTCTGTGTCCCTCGCCTGGCCTGACTCCGCCCCTCCTACTGGTCTGGATGAAAGTGTCTATTTTTAAATCCTTGGTTGTCTGACTTCCATACACCTCAGTTTTCTGTCAGTTCTGGTTGTTATTTTGTTTCTTTATCATTATTGTCCCTATCTTGGTTGTGTGAGGAGGCACAGTGTGTCTACCTATGCCTCCATCTTGTCCAGAAGTCCTTAAGATTGTTTTAAACAAGTGCTTTTATTTTCCTTGGCCAATAAAGTTTTTCTTGGGGGCTTTACTCTTGGATCTGGACTGGAAAAAATGTTTCCATTTTAAGACCTCTTAAAAACCTGTCTTTGGATTTATTGTCTGTACAAATGGAGATTCAGATAATAACTCTGTTCTTAACTGAAGAGAAACAGGAAAAGAAAATAAATTTCTTGCTTTGCAATAATAAACATGGTGAAGCATATGCTGAATATTCTGGCAACAGGAATTAATTCCTTTACTCCCCAGTCTGCTGTCAGCTTCCCTGAGGAGTACAGTGGCTGAAATTTGCTACTAATTGTAGCCATAATTTTAGCATGCAATTAAACACATGATTTCTTTCCCAGCTGATATTTTTTTAGCTCTCTGACATAGATAAACCAAAAGCTTTGTAGATTTGAATGGCCATTTTAACCTGATAGGAGATCACGGGAAGTCACCATTATTTGAGCACATTTGGTTACCCAGTAGGAACTAGATTAATTTTGCCTATAAAAACAGAAAATGGCATGGGTGCTTTTAATAGTTTTCAATACTGCTCTCTGTGCTCTGAGGAAACCAAGAGTGGCTGTGTCCATTTTACTAAGGTCCTCCATGAGGTTAGAGATCATTTGAAGGAGAGATACTTGGTGGGGAAGAACCAGAGGTGGAAACTGTATGGTTGTGGTGGTGGCAACAGAGGCTCACAGAGGTCACCTCACACTGTGGTGGACCTGGTTTTGGAGGGACCCCAGGACCTGAGAGCAGAGCCACTCTAGGTTTCAGGCTGCCTTGCTCTGGGCTGGTGTCTCCATTCACTGATTTTCTCTTGCGTGGCCTCTCCCAGAGGATCATTCATACCATAAAGGATGTTCCCCCTGAAATAAGGGCTACCTGCCTAGGAAAGTTTGGAAACTACCAGAGCAAAGAAATTAAGTAGGTTTTTCTACTTCATAGTGTCTTGAGAGCCTGCTGTATGCCACTGTACATCATTATTCTAGAAGGGAGAGTTCAAACAAGTATGGTTTTCAGAAGTATATGACTGTAGCATTCTTTATTCAAGGAAGACCTGGTAGGACTGTTTGGGAAGTGTTGCTGTGGTTGTGTGAAGCCTCTTGAGCATGACTTTTCATAATAAGGACAAACACTGATTTTTCACACACTATGTCCTAGCCACTGTCCCAAGCACTTCCATGTATGGTTTCATTAGATTTTCACCATGATATAGGTCCTCTTGTTAGTATTCCTGTTATGTAGGTAAGAAACTGAGCCATTGGGAGGCTAACAAACTTGCTCAAGGCCTTAGAGCTGGTTAGGGGCTAGGCCTGTTCTGTCTTCCATCCTGAGTCCTGATTGCCCTTCAAGCTTTGGACCTCTGTAGGCTCATCTGAGAAGGCTTTCTAATTTTCTTCTCAACCCCAAAGTAGGGACTTGATCCTTTTCTGGCCTCAGAGCCAGAACCCCTCATGGATCACATGGTACTATGTCATTGTCATGATGTGCCCATCCATCTTCCACACTAGACCACAGGGTTCATGAGTGTCCATCTGTCTGTGCCTTTGAGTCGGGTCTTCAGTCTTTGGCACAGTTGCATGAATGAAAAGCAGTGAGTAATTCTTAAGTGTAGACTTGATCTTATATGTTCTCTTTGCTCTTTAATGGTGGGTGGGAGCAGTGTTCCTGGTGATTCTTAGTTTCTGAGGATTCATACTAACTGTACTCTGTGGACCCAACTTTTTCTTTTTCTTTTTTTAGCATTATGATACTGTAACTTTTTAAAAAATTTTTTTATTTTAGTTTATTCATTACAGTTTCTATCCTTTATTCCCATTCCAGACCACCCACCCATTCCTCCCCTCCTCCCTCCCCTTTCCAAGCCCCCTAGTTTAGTCCATGTGTCCTCTATATTTGTTCCTGTAAACACTTCCCTTCTGCCAACTTTTTCTTTTTTAAAAAATCATATTTTATTGATTATACTATTACAGTTGTCCAATTTTTCCCCTTTGCCACCTCCACCCAGCACCCCTTACTCCCTTAGGCAATCCTCACACCATTGTTCATGTCCATGGGCATGCATATAAGTTCTTTGGCTACTCCATTTCCTATACTGTACTTTACAGCTCCATGGCTATTCTGTAACCACCTATTTGTACTTCTTAATCCCCTCATCTCTTTACTCATTATTCTACACCTCTCTCCCATCTGGCAACCATTAAAACCTTCTCCATATCCATGACTCTGTCTCTGTTCTTGTTTGCTTAGTTTGTTTTATAGATTCAGTTGTTGATAGATATGTATTTATTACCATATTATTTTTCATAACTTTGATGTTCTTTTTCTTAAAAAAGTCCCTTTAATATTTCATATAATAATGGTTTGGTGATAATGAACTCCTTTAGTTATTTCTTGTCTGGGAAGCTCTTTATCTGCCCTTCCATTCTAAATGATAGCTTTGCTGGGTAGAGCAATCTTGGCTGTAGGTCCCTGATTTTCATGACTTTGAATATGTCTTGGCAATCCCTTCTAGCCTGCAAAGTTTCTTTTGAGAAATCAGCTGACAGTTTTATGGGAACTTCCCTGTAGGTAACTAACTTCTTTTCTCTTGCTTTTCTTTAAAGATAAAGATTCTCTTTATCTTTAACCTTTGGCATTTTAATTAAAATGTATCTTGGAGTGGGCTTCTTTGCATTGGGATTCTCTGTGTTTTCTGGATTTGCATGTCTATTTCCTTCACCAAATTAGGGAAGTTTTCTTTCATTATTTTTTCAAATAGATTTCCAATTTCATGTTCTTTCTTTTCTCCTCCTGGCACCCCTGTGATGCGAATCTTAGACTTCTTGAAGTTGTTCCAGAAGCTGCATATACTGTCCCTTATACTATGCTCATTGTTTTGGATTTTTCTTTCATTCTGATCGATTGGTTGTTTTTTGCTTCCTTATGTTCCAAATCATTGATTTGATTCTCAGCTTTATCTACTCTACTGTTGTTTCCTGTAAGCTTTTATTTATTTCAGTTAGTATATCCTTTATCTCTGACTGGATCTTTTTTATGCTGTTGAGGTCCTCACTAAGTGCCTTGAGCATCCTTATAAACAGTGTTTTGAACTCTTCATCTGATAGATAATTTATCTCTACTTTCTTTAGTTCTTTTTCTGGTTTTTTGATCTGCTCATTTGTTTGGGCCATGTTTCTTTGTCTCCTCGTTTTGGCAGCCTCCCTGTGTTTCTATGTATGAGGAAGAGCTGTTTTGACTCCATGTCTTGGTAGTGTGGCCTAATGTAGTAGGTATCCTGTAGGATCCAGTGGCACAGCTTCCCCTATCACCCAAGCTGGGTACTCGAGATGTGCTCATTGTGTGGACTGAGTACATCCTTCTCTTGTAGTTGAGCCTTGATTGTTGTTGGCAGGTGAATGGGAGGGATTTACCCAGACCATTCAGCTGCAAGGACTGGCTGTGACCACTAACCACCAACCTCTGCCCTCTGTGGAGGATCGTCTGTGCAGGGGCAGGGTGGTGGTATTGGGATATGGTCTGTAGCTATCCACTAGGTTCACAGGCTCTGGGGTTTGCTGGGTGGTATAGGCCAAGGTCAGCCTCCACCTGTATTTTGCCTGGGGCTACCTTGCCTGAACTATACAGCAATCTGAGATGGCTGCTACTTGTGTTGGGCTTGGTGATTCCTAGGTGAAGCCAATCTGTGAACCTTGGCTGGTTGCTGCTAGTGCCAGGTCTGGGGGCCACTTAGCAAGAGGTATGGGAGGCTGGAGCTCACTGAGGCTGGCTGTTGCTTGTTTGAGAGGCTTTAGGAAGTTGTGAAGCATGAGCCAAGATCAGCCATTCATATGAAAAAGCAGCTTGGGTGGGCCCGTACCAACTTTTTTCTTAATTTTGGATTTATCAGAGGTGGTATGCAAGTAACCCTCCCTACTTGTCAAAAACAGTGTGTTCCCTACTGTAAGTGTCCATGTGTATCATCAGTGGTGCTTAGGCCCAGCACTTAACAGAGGTCCTTAGATGGACGGAGTTGATACTCTGATTATTTTGTGACATCATCTCTCAAAGTATATTCATTTAAAAGGTAGGTCAGCCTTTGGGAATTGATCAGACACAATTGAGTCGGTCTGAATGTTAAGACAAGGAGGTGGGAACAGGACACACAGAGGTACTCTTTTTGGAGCAGCCTAAAGCCATTTTGACAGTGCATTTGCTGGGAACAGGATTATTCTGCTGCCTGAGTAGGATGAGGAGGGAATGTGAGGCAGGAGGAGCTGAGTAGTCCCAGCTCTGAGCAGTTCTGTCCTGTGAAGACTGAGGTGTCTCCTCAGTTCTCTACCCTGAGGTGCCATCTCTAGATTGACCAGCCTTTTGACCACACAATTGTGGAGGAGAACCACCTTTCTACCTTAAACTGTGTGGGCCTATGGGCCAGTTACAGGGCATTTTTTGAGAGTATTTTTGGGGAAGCTCCTGAGCTTTCTTTTCCTTTATATTTAAATTGTTAAAAAAAATGAAACATACAGAAAATAGAAAACTGTGTACTCACTACCTAGTTGGTTCCATTTACTTTAGATCCCTCTCAAATTCCATCACCTCCTGCCTTCTTTTCAGTATATGTGTTGCTACTATTCGGTTTTTGCATTCGTTTTTCCTGCCAATGTTTTTTTGATACACACACAAACACAAACATGTGGATATATATCCATAAATAATATAACTTGTTTTTGATGTTTAGAAATATATAAATGATACAATGATGTGTCCTTACTACAAATTATTTTTTAAAGATTGCATTATGTTTTTGAGGTTTGCCATGTTGAGAGATGTGGTTGCCTTACAGTATTCCATGGAGGATTAAGGTTATGTTTTTGCATTCATTCCCCCACTGAGGTGACTGTCAGATTGTATCCACTTTTTTTTTAAATAAACACTGCCAGAGTGAACCTTTGAATGTTTTTTTTTTTTTGTAAAGAGTTTCTGGAGCAGACTCCCCAAAGTAGAATTCCAAGATTGTAGGATTTATTCATGTTGAACTTTACTGGTACAGCACCCAAAAGCCTTCCCAAGTGGTTATACCAATTTACTCTCCTGCCATTTTACAGTCCTCTTAACCCATATTCCCTCCACCCTCTTCTGGTTACCAGATCTTTTCATTCTTGCCAAGCCTGTAGGGTGTGTGGCAGCACATCTGTTGTTTAATTTTGTATTTCCCTCACTACTGGTGGGATGGACCATTCGTACTCCCCAGGTTTCTGATTACACTGATATAGATGTGCTTTTTAGATGGGGTAATCTGGGGTCTCCATCTCTTGTAACTGTTTAAATTGTTTTTTCAGATGGCAAGTTTGGTACCTACATGCAAGTCCACATTCAGAACGATGGGCCTGTGACCATAGAACTGGAATCCCCAGCTCCTAGTGCTGCTACATCTGATCCAAAGCAGGTAAGTCTGGAGTGGTAGTCTGTTCCCTAGATGCTTGTAACATCTTTTGGCTTTAATTTAGTCCCTGGAGCACCTCTGAATCTTTGGTGGACAAAACAGTTCATTGCAGTAACCTCGTATTTATTTATACCCTAGCTCCTTAGTGCTGTGGCAGGCAGGCACAGCACTTCTCCCTTACCTCCTCCTGACTTTGGATTCCAGAGAAAATAAATGCCCTTGCAGAGAACCCAGTTCTTTCTCTGGGCTCGTTCTCTGGCATGGTGCTATGGCACCTGCACACCACTGGGTGGCAGCAGAGTAATGGCACAACTCCCCTTGACCCTGGACTGGTCTGTTCACCCATTTAGAATAGTTACCTCGAGTGGAATTTATCCCAGGTGTAAGCAAGCAGATGTGTCATCCAAGTTTCTTTATAAAACCTCATTTTTCTAAAGCAATATCTGACAAGGATTTGCTGCAAACTTTGTAAGCTTTCACAAAAAATTTAAATTAAAACAGAGAAAGGAAATCTGTTTGATAGTCCTTGTAACCAGTGTGTTCTCATAGCTGTTAAGCATTTATAAAGGCTTCAATTAACATATCCACTTAATAGTTTTCCAGACACAGGGGAGGGGACAGGCAGAGAAATGAGAAATGAAGGAACATTCCTGTTCTTCTTTCCTTCCCTTGCTAAGATGCTGAGGCAGAATGATGCAATAGGTGTGGGGAAGCATTATATAAACTTAAGGCTATATGACCTGTTTAGAGTTATAATTTCCACAGGGAGCATTACCTTTCCTTTTTTGTTACTGATTCTTTGGATTAATAGAGAAGCAGGAACATGTCTGACACAGCAGTGCTAGACTTCAAAGGTGATAATGGAGGTTCCTAGAATTACTGATAACATGAAAGAAATCACAAAAAATCCACATGAAAACTTAAACTTTTTATATTGAAATAATTTGCGACTTACAGAAAAGTTGAAAAAAGAGTCATGTTTGCATGTACTCTTTACCCAGCTTTCCCAAATATTACTGTCTTTCATAATCGTAGTACACTGATCAAAACATTGAAATTAATATTGATACAATACTCTTAACTACACAACAAACCTTATTTAAACAGTTCCTCTGTCTTTCCTTTTCTTTCATGACCTTGACACTTTTTAAGATTATTGTTTCTCATTTTGAGTTTTCTATGATTGTTACAGAACAAAGGGCCAAGGCGGGTAACTATTACTGAAAGGAACAACCCCAGGTTCATTATGTCTGCTGCCTTATAGGAACGACATCTCTCAATGCCAGAGATTCGTGAAAAGGAAAGCAAATGTTTATTTAATGCTGTACAGACTTAAAGTAGTGACCTAATGTCTTCATCAAAATCCCAAAGTCCCTTAAAACACCCACAAACACACAGTCCTTCCTTCCCCGCTTTGCCCAGTCTGAGGTACCGTATCTCAGGAAAAGAAATAGAAGTCTGTGGCTCAGGCAGCCCCCGGTTCTTTCCAATAATCCGTGCTTGGCTGGTAGGCCTTCCTCGGTTCCCAGCATCATCAGCTGTATTGCTGGGATCTCCAGCTAAAGCTGCATGGTGGTTCTCTGCTAAAGCTGTGGGGATCCCCACTCTGCCAGAAGTGCGTGCCTCTATCTTACATGGCTACAGCCGCGTGGTCCTCTCTCCACTGCCATAGTCGCATGGCTCTCCTTTCTATTGCCACAGCTGCATGGGTCCCTGCACTGCCACAGCTGTGTGCTCCTCTCTCCTCAATGGCTGCCGAGGTTCCCACTCTGCCAGAAGTGCATGGCTCTCTCTAATGGCTGCTGTGTCTGGGTGTAAATCCCCACGCCAATCTCCCTCTTCAGCCCCATTTCTGACTCCTCCCACAATCGGCTACACTTGCTAGCACTCCCATATCCTTCCAGCTTTACTGGGCTGCCACAGTGGGTCTGGGTAGGCGTGGCCCCATGTCTTGGAGCCAATCTTCTCCAAGCTTCCACACAGGTGCTGTAACTCAGGGGACCTGCCCCCCCCCTTACATCCTGGTGGGGAAGTTACTTCCATTCCCCTGGCTCAGAGCTTCGCCACAGCTATTTAACATATCTGTGTAACCAGTTAAAGGTTATAGATGTGTAAAATGATCATGCCAGAGGTTAGCTGCAAAGCTGTTGCTATGCAAAACAGATCTCAATGGTTCTGCTCCATTTGTGCCTTCCCCCAACCCATTGCTGTGTGGGGTGGTGGTGAGGACATCCTAATATTTCTTGGACACCTTGAGTTCTGGACCCCATTCCAAATCCCTTTTTGGGGCCCCCCCTTGGCTGCACCCTATAACATGATTACAATGAGGTTATATACTTTCACAGGAATAGCAGATAGCACAAACCTGATCTTGTGTCCTCTTTAGTGCTTCATATGAGGAGGTATATGATACTGAATTGTCTTACTACAGGCACTGTCAATCTTGATTACTTGGTTAATGTGGAGTCTACCAGAGTTCTCTATTCTACAGTGAAGTTTCTTCCTTTCTCTGCCCTCTTGTTCATTCATAGTCGATGACTCTTTTTCTGCTTCATAGAGAAAGAAGATATTGGATGGCACTGACCTGCTTCTCCATTTCTTCTCCCTGCTCTGGTAGCTGAGTTGTCCTTCCTGGTGGTGAGGCCAGCATCTCCCTCTGAGCTGGACCAGGCTTCATAATTTGTGAGGCTTAGTGCAAAAGGAAAATGAGGGGCCCCTTGTTAAAACATTTTTAAGAATTTCAAGGTGGTGATAGCATTAAACAAAGGGTGGAGTCCTTCTGAATGGGGGGGCCCCGCCTGTATGACTGCACAGGTTGTGCTCCTATGGAGCCAGATTGACTTGGACGGTGGAGCCCTCCCCGGCCTTCCTGCATTTTCTGTCCTACCCTTCTTCCTTCTCAGCAGCCTCCACTAAGTACTTTGTCCTCTTGTCAAGTCAGTTTGTCTTTTTCACTCATCCGTTTTATTCTCATTGGCTTTTAAATATTTCCAGGGATCTCCAATTGAGAGATACCTATTTTTTTCCTTCTTGCTGCCTCCTCAGTACACTTCTCTGACCTCACTGAGGTCCCCAACAGCCTCCATGGTGCTATTTCATGACTGTGGACTGAAGACCCACCTGACTCGACCATTCAGCAGCTCTTGTCACTGTTGCCCCCTTGCCCCTGGAACCATCTTGAACCTTGTTGTCCAGGACACCATTCTCTCCTAGTTTTCCTCTTGCCTCTGGTTGCTCCCTTTTGTTTTATTTGTCCATTATTCTGTAGTTTTGATTTATTACTCTACTTTAACTGTATTTGAAGAAAAAATGTAGTCAAGTATTTTTCATTCTAAATATTTTTCTATAGGTGAGAGTAATACATCATATCTTTAGGATCTTCAACCTTCTTTTGTAACAAAACCTCTGAGTTCTATTGCCTGCCACCAAAAAAAAAACTGTGACTCCCAATGCCAGAGTCTTATGAAAAGGAAAGGAACTATTTATTCAAAAATTATACAGGTTCATCGAGGAACAACAACAAAGACAGCCCAGAGCAAGTAGAAGGAAGGAAGTAACCAAGATAAGAGCAGAATTAAATGACATAGATACTAAAAGCACAATTGTAAGGATCAATGAATCCAGGACCTGGTTCTTTGAAAAGATAAACAAAATCGACAAGCCTTTAAGCAGACTCATCAAGAAAAAAAGACAGAAGACACAAATAAACACAATCAGAAATGAAAGAGGAGAGATTACAACTTGATACCACAGAAATACAAAGGATTGTAAGAAATTACTATGAAGAACTGTATGCCAAGAACTTTGAAAACCTAGGTGAAATGGACAAATTCCTAGAAAAATATAATCTGCCAAAACACAATGAAGAAGAAGTAGAAAGCCTGAACAGACCAATAACAGCAGATGAACTTGAAGCAATAATAAAAAAACTTGCCATACATAAAAGCCCTGGACAAGATGGTTTCACAGGAGATTTCTACAAAGTATTTAAGGAAGAGCTAACTCCTATCCTTCACAGACTATTCCAAAAAATCCAAAAAGATGGAAGACTCCCTAACTCTTTTTATGAGGCCAGCATCATCCTAATCCCAAAACCTGATAAACACGCAACAAAGAAAGAAAACTTCAGGCCAATATCACTGATGAACATAGACGTTAAAATCCTCAACAAAATATTGGCAAACCACATCCAACAATACATTAGAAAGATCATACACCATGACCAAGTGGGATTCATCCCAGGAATGCAAGGATGGTTCAATATTCGCAAATCAGTAAATGTAATTCATCACATAAACAAAAGCAAAGACAAAAATCACATGATCATATCAATAGATGCAGAAAAAGCATTTGATA
>JAPYXV010005701.1:0-10339 GCA_028533065.1 Trachops cirrhosus | reverse complement strand
ACGAGGCCAATGTTACCAGTTAGAGTATTGTATGAAATAGTCAAGCCCAAGAATCACCAAGATGGTACTGAGGAATAATAAGGTGGAGGAATGGGGAGAATTTGCTTTCATATTAAAGTTTATTATAAAGCTACCATAGTTAAAACCACTCAGTATCATTAACATGGTAAGTAAAGTGACTAATGAAAGAAAAATGAGAGTGCAGAAGCAGCTCTAAGCATATCGGGGGATTCTACATTTGGCATAGATAGTGTTGCGAATCACTAAGAAAAAAAAAGAGTAGTCCAGAAATGCAGCTGGGAAAGTTGGTATTCCCTGTCGAGGCGGGGGTGAGGGTGGGGTGGGGTGGGGGATTAATTTAGCTTCCCATCTCACACAAAAAAATCAACTCCTAAATTACTAAGGGCTTAGATGTGAAAGGTAAAAATTTAAAACTTCATTGGAAGCTTTGAATAGCAAAGAAATTTTTTAAAGAGATGAAAAGATTAATAGATTAGATTACATTTAAATTAAAAAGTAATAAGTTTCATAAAAAAATGAAAAGATAAGCCACACACAGCAGTACATATAATTTGTAAAAATAACATCAGAAAGAAAAAGGTAAGAGTATTATAATTTAGTTCATTTACAAAAGGTTATAGCTGTTTTATAGAAGAGGAAAACAAATGACAAATAGATATAAGAATAGACACATCATTAATTATCAGAAGAATGCAAGTTAAGCACACATCAAAACTTAAAAATTAAAAGCCTGGCAATACTGAGTGTAGATGAGGACATGAATCTATGGAGATCCTCATTTGCTCCTTATAAGGGTGTAAGTTGGTACAACTACTTTAGAAAACAATTTTTCATTCTCTTGTAAAGCTCAACATTTTATTAGTCTACAACTGAGGGATTTCACTCATCGGTATCATGAAAAAAATACTCTGAATGTGCATACTAAGACTCATGCAATGGTACAGCTAATCTGGAAAACAGTATGGAAGTTCCCTCCCAAATGAAAAATAGAACTATCATATAATCAAGCAATTCCACTTCTCAGTATATATTCAAAGGAAATAAAATTACCACCTCAAAGAGATATTTGTACTCTCTTGTTCATTGCAGCATTATTTACAACAGCTAGGATATCGAATCAACCTAAGTGTTCATCAACAAATGAATGGGTTAATGAAATTATATACATGTATAATGGAATATTATTCAGGCTTAAAAGAGAAGGAAATACTGTCTTTTGTGACAACATGGATGAACCTGGAGGACATTATGCAAAATGAAATATGCCAGGCACAGAAAGACAAATACTGCATGATCTCACTTTTCTGGGGACCTGAAATAGTGTAACTCCTCGAAGTGGACAGTAGAATGAGGTTGCCAAGGGCTGGGGGGTGGAAGACATGTGGAGATGTTGGTCCAAGAGCACAAACGTCCAGTTACACAAGATGAATGAACCCAGAGACCTAATGTGCAGCACGGTGATCATAGTCGGCAGTACTGTGTGTGCATTTTACACTTGAGATTTGCTAAGAGAATAGATCAAAATGTTCCCACCACACAGACAGAGAATGATAACTATATGAGGTGATGAATATGTTAATTAACTTTATTGTGGTCATCATTTCACAATTTATAAGTGCGACACAGCATCACAGAATATACTATAGATACATACAATTTTTATTTGTCAATTATACCTCCATATCCTGGGGAAAGAGACACATGAAAGAATGTTCATAGTAGCATTGTTTAAATGAAATATTACATACCAGTGAAAAATAAATGAAAGGTACAATAATGTGTCATTATGAATGAATATTTGATACTAACTGATAAAGGAGTCATAGAATAATATGTATAGAATTATACTGATTTTAAAATGCTTAAAAACAAGAACAACTAAATATATTGAGAAGGGAGCTGGGGAATGAATGACATAGGGAAAGAGCTCAGAGAGATGCAATGATTTTGGTAATACTCCAACTCTCAAGTGGCTGCTAGGTCTACACCTGTCCATTTTATTGTAGTATTCTCATTTACGTATCTGTCACGTATGTGATCTTATGTATTATATTTCTCCCCAAAGATCTTACATAGGAAGAATTCTTCAAATACATGTCTAATGAAGTTTGAACAAAAGATACCGCTTCATTGGGAATCTCTTTCGAGGAATATGGAAATTCTTCATTCTCTGAGAAAAAAAAATCGCTTTACCCTTAGCAGTCACTATGTATCTATCTACTCTGCCCCCGAACCCTAAGCAACCACCAACATACTTTCTGTCTTTAAAGAATTGCATGTCTTTGCAATTGGGGGTGTACTGTACTCACTTTGAGTGCTTTCCTTCTAGTTCACTGCATGCTGCATCTACTTCTATTATGATGAGTCGTAGCCAGTCTGTGAGAGCAAACAGGAGCCTGGTGAGTGGAATTGTAAGGAATTATTTATTGGTCTCTACTAGGAACGTAGATGTGCTGCATGTGTGATTTATGGTCATTTATCGTGACAGATTACTGGCCCCAAACACACCTCCACTTTCGGGGTAAAATTCAGAAAGAGCCAAAGAGCCGAAGTGACGGGTTACTAGGCAGGGCTCACGCCACTGGACTCCTCACCTGGGCTCGGGGGCGAGAGGGGCACGGGCCAGACAGGAAGCCAGGCCAGTCCCGTTTTGCCCACGCCCTAGCTCCTCCTTCACCCGAGGGCTGTGCTAGGCACTTTCCACGTGTGGAAAAAGAAAATGAAAAGCCATATTTTCCATGCACAATTTTACTACGCCACAATTGTGACTGAAGTATTGCTACAAATCTCAACTGACGTAAAGAACAGAGGAGTAAAAAGACAGAACCCGTGAGACGGGGGAGCTAGAAAGCCTTGGGCTAGCTCCTCGTTCTTATCTCTTACAGAGCAGAGGTGAAAGAACGTTTACCAAGAAATTACCATAGAGTGGCAGACAAGAACAGACTGGAGCCAGGTGTGACAAACGTTCCTCTGAAATTATGTCTATACATAGTCTGAATCATTAAATTAAATTTCTCACTACTTTATTTATTGAAAAGATGAACTATCCTGGGCCGGTCTGCCATTTAAGTATAAATATTTATTGCTGTCTGCTGAGGAATATGCTCTTAACCACATGGATGTGATTGTTGTAAAATTTACATACTGATTCTTATTTATTCATTATAAGTTCAAGAAGAAAATGTAATTTATTAGAGAAAGTCATAGAATTTGAATTAATTCACCTCAATTTTAATATACTCTCTGATGACTAACTCACTATTAATGACATTGTTAATTTCATTGTTTATGGCAAGAATTCACTTGCTAGTAGAAAGTATGAATACTTCATATTTCCTCCTATGCCCCCTTAAGCAAAACAAATTAGTGATTCAGATTAATTTCTAACCGCATTATGAAAGATTGTGCCGTTGTCCCAGATGTTACTATTTTTAGCCTTCACCAAGCCCCTGAGAGGTTAAACCCTGATCTAGGGGAGTGTGGGAGGTGTCAGTGAGACACTGAACTTGGACCTGTCTGCCCTCATGGCCCTGTTCTTTGTGTGTCCACTTGGCTTCCTGACCGCTTGCCCATGTTTCAAGACGCTGAAGAATAAGGATGGAAGAGAAATAAGAGGTAGGGAGAAGGGCCTGGGGGCATCGAATCTCTGAGATCTATCTCTTATTAGACAGTAGACCTGGGTAAAGTTGATTAACTTCCGGAGTTGATTAATTTTCCTAAGCTCTGTGTTTTTAAACCTATAAAATGGGGAGAAATAAAAAATAATGCTACCTACCTAACACGGTCCTTATGAGGAGTGTGTGAAATAATGCATATAAAGGACTTAATAAATGTTCGTACAGACAGTTGTTACAGCCAAGTCTGGACAGGGGGTCCCCTTCTTTCTCCCCCACGGTGACCTGCGGCTCCTCTGTTGGTATTTAGGCCTAGTGATCACCAACTGTGGGCTAATTAGAGAACCATTTCCCTTTCCCGGTATCCTCTTGGCCCATCTATCAGGCTAATTATCATTTTGTAATGGCTCACCTTACTCACCTTTACTTCACTTGTTTGAGACATTTAAGTAACTTAAATCTTCATAAAATATTTTGAGAACATTTCCACGGTTGCAATGATATTAGAATACGTAAGGTATTAGCATGCATGAGGAGCTGGGACCAGCAGAGATGTTTTTTGCTTTTTCCATTACTGGAAATCTAATAACATTGCTACACAAAATAATATGGATTGTTTCAAGCACCAAATTACCAAGTGGATATAATATAGTAAGGGTGCATGTAACAAGGGCACTCCATACAATTCAGCCTGCTCAGCACAATTGCTCCAAGAAGTTGCAATATTTTTCTCTTATTAACAGACTGACCTCATGTTTTTATGGGAAAATTGATAAACTTTCCTTCTTGGTATCCTCTTAAGATGCATACGAATCGTGTTTTAAAGTGGATAGCCCGTAACCTCATTTCATTTCTCCCATCTGCGTCTCTGACCTAGCTCTTTAAAGAAATGCAGCCTCAGCATCTCTCTCATCTTTTCCTTGCGTTTCCTGAGATCTAAGCAAAAGTTCCCCAGAACCCGTCGGTGAGGTAGGGATAGGGAGACACTAATGATCTCTGCCACTTCTCTTTAATTTGACCTGTTTCGCCTGCCCTGGAGGACACAATAATTGGGAAGAGCAGACCCAATGGCGGCAAACTAACAAAAGGACGCTGGACAATAGGAGGGGACCCACGTCCTCGTCTTGCTGCTACCCTTTGCTGTGAGACCTGGAATAATTCCTTTCTCCCATCTGGGTATCATTTTCCTCATCTATCAAATGAAAAGTTTTTACTAGGGGCTATCAATAACACAGGTGTGAGCTATGGCATAAAGGGGGACTTTCAGACTTCAGAATCAAATGAACCTGTATTGCTCACCCTTTTATCTTGTTTAACTTTAGAAATATTGGGCATTGTTTTCTTCAGGCCTTGCTAATTGCAAGGGATGGAAGTCCACCAGACTAGTACAGATGTAGTGGGGGGTTATTAAGGCCTACGGGGGCTATCCTGAGGGCATCTGGAAAACAGGAAGTGGAGATCTGCCAGCCCGCAAGGGAACCAAGGAAAATCAGGAGCTGAGCCAACCGGTTCCAGTCTCAGCGGATCTCAGGGTTTCTCAGTGTTGCTTCATTCGGGCACTTGGTTCCTTTCGCAGGCTGGTTTCTTCTACTTAATTTTGGATTTTCTGCTTCCTTATAATGCTGAGTTGTCTTGGCACAATGCCAATGCTGACTAACCTCTGTGAGCTTTAACTAACAGCACCTAGGTTTCCCATGATCCAACTTCCTCAGACCCTCAGAAACCCCTTTCTTCTACCACCTTAAGAAGGAAGGGCCTGGTTTGGTTCAGGCATTCATCCCTGGTGCCATCAGCGGTGGCCTGGGGTCAGATGGTGCTCAGAGATGATCCTATTAAGGACTCTTTCTTAAAAGGGAATAAGGGCGGTGAGACAAGGATGGGCGCGTTCACTAGAGATCTACGGACAGTCCCATGTAGGGCTCTGGGGCTTTAGTGAGACTTTGGATCATTTATGAAAATACACCGGTGAGATCTGGGTGGGCAGAGACTCATGAGCCTCCTAGTCCGCTAGGTGCTCAGCAGTGCTCACCGAGCTCCCTCACAGAGGGATGCCACCCGTGTACTCAGTAATCTGCGCAGAGTGCCTGGCGGGGGGCCTGCCACAAGCTGTGTGTTCCATAATTGGTGGCTCCCTCCTCTCAAGGAATTTCATTCACGTCATGAAGACAAAATGACCATTTTTCCAGTAAGATACAGGAAAAATGAGGTGGATCATTGGATTTCAAAGAAGAGAGAACTCACTGGGGGCTAGGGTTGGAGTCAGGAAAATCTCAGGTTTCTGTTGAGCCTTCGTAGTAGATACAATTCAGAGAGACTATGGGGAGGGAGGAGTGAAGAATGCACTCGGATTTCAAGAATACAAAAAGGCACAGAGGCCAGACGCTGAGATCTGTGGATGGAGAATAGACTACTTCTGGCTGGAGAAGAGGATTTGCCGAATGAGTAGCAAAAGCTCACCATATTGGGAAATAAGAACCGTCCCGGGGATGACTGATCAGGTGGGTAAAGGGTAACCCAGTTCGTTGCTTAGGCAGGCTAGATGACAGGGACCGAGCTTCCAAACTCAGAAATGCTGTCAATGGCCCAGTCTGCCACAAACTCCAGTAGGCAGGGCTCTTTATGAACTGATGTTTATTTATTTATTTATTTATTTATTTATTTATTTATTTATTATTTTTATTGTTGTTCAAGTACAGTTGTCTCCATTTTCCTGCCACCACTTTCATGTTTAGGTGATTTAGAGGCTCTTTAGGTAAGCACTGATAAGATATCTCTACTCCTACCTCTCAGGAAGAAGCCTTAAAGGTGAGTGGAAGCACTGGTTGCAGGTGAGAGTTGGCCAGTGGACATATTTATAACCTAGAAAGTAGACTTTGAAGGGCAGGGTTGGTTCCAGCTTGAGGCTATTCTCTTGGGATCAAATAGATAATCTCAACAAACGTTGAAGAATAAAAAGGGCAATATAGAGGCTACAGTGTGTTCTCTGTTGCCAAATGCAAAACATTTCTTCTCTAAGTTTCCCATCGCCCAAGACTCTGGTGTATCTTGATTTTAAAAGCTGCTTATGTTAGTGAATACAGGATTCACCACCTTGGGGATGATGGAAACTTACATGTACAGTATTGCTGTTGTGTCATGTTGGCGTGGAACGCACGTGACCCTGTGTATCAGCTATCCATTGCTGTGTAACAAATTACCCTAAAACGTAGTCATTTAAAACAACAAGCACTGTTATCTCAAAGCTATGAGAGTGAAGTAAGCAAGAATGGCCGAGCTGAGTGGTTCTGGCTCAGGGTCTCTAACGAGCCAGGGCTGCAGTTATTTGAGAGCTGGACTGGGGCTGAAGGATCCACTTCCCATCTCACTCACATGGTTTTCGGCAAGTCTGTTTCCTGTTGGCTGTTGGCTGGAGGCTTCAGTTCCTCACCATTAGGCCTCTCGTGAGTTGCCTGGATGTCTTCATGATACGATAGCTGGCTTCATCCAGATTGTGGGCATGGGGAAGGGGAGAGGGAGAGAGAGCATGCGTGCATACATGCATGTGCATGCGAGAGAGAGAGAGAGAGAGAGAGAGAGAGAGAGAGAGAGAGAGAGAGATTTCAAGATTGAAACCACAGTGTATTTCTCACCTATTCTTGGAAGTGACATATTATTTCTCCCAAGTGCTTTGTTACTGTTCACACAGCCCACTCCTGGTACAAGGTGGGAGGCAGGGACCTTTGGGGCCATGATGGAGCCTGGCTGTCATACCTTGAACCCTTGAGCAGGATAGGTTACTTCTCTGAGCCTCATCGTCCTCTCTGTTAAATGGGAAAGTGCTGGCTAGAGGTGCCAACTTCATAGGATATTACTGAGGATCTAGGGAGGTGATAGATGAGAAAACCCTTTGTAAACTGTAAAATACACTGGGTAAGAAGTTCGACATCACTGACCTGGAGGTGAGGATCGAACGTCAAAGGCAGCAGAGAATTCCAGTCCAATAAAGAGAGGAACACAGGCTGTCTGAGGCCACCACACTCTTCCCCTGCACACGGACACTCTAAGCTCCCCCCAGGGCTTGGCAGAGTAAGACTCTCGAGTCTGTGGTTAGTGTGTTTAAATTGTTTTTGACACAACACATTTTTGTTTCTAAGGAAAATAACTGGAGAAACAAGAGTCACTGCAAAGTCTGAAAAGTTTGAGGACGTCAACTTCTCTTACCATACAACTCGTTAATGAGTCCATTGTTCATGAGTTGAAAACATATGGGTTCAATTTTAATGAAATGATGCAGAGCTTGGAAAAAATATAGTTTTGGTTGCCCTGAATGTAAGGACATTGAGTAGTGTGACCTTAATAGAAAAAATACCCTGTGTCCTGAGCTCACCCTTATTCAGGACAGCATCAGGGTTTTCCACAGGCAAAATATTCTTGCCCACAAGCTGGCTGGTACCATCTCTCCATCACCCATGGGGCCTATCTCTTGACAGTTGTTGCCCAGGTGGAATTTGTGATGAAGGTGAGAATATGAAGCCAAGAGCATAGTGTCTGGGGTTGGTTAAGCCTCCGGCTCCTGAAACAACCACCTCATAATCATGTCTTATCTTCTAGTGCTCACACTCTGACCTACGCCTCTGGTTCATTATATTTTATCTTTCCATCATCACACTTCTCAGGTGCTTCCTTTACAGCTAGAATCACGGGATCATGATTGTTAGAGCCTGAAGAGGAACTTAGAGAACTTAGTAGAAGGGTATAACACTAAAGGGGAAAAAAGGTGGGGTTCAAGGAATATTCAGGTCTCCTGAGGTTGTGTGCAAAATGTTCTCCATTTATATTTGGGGGTCCACGATTTTATCAACTTCTCTTATCAACACTCTGTTTTGAAGAGGAGAGGTCTTGTGAGCTGAATTGTGTCCCCTCAAAACTTACGTGCTGAAGCTCTGACCCCTAGTATCTCAGGATGAGATAAAGCCTTTAAAGAGGTAATTAAGTTAAAATAAAGCTGTTAGGATGGGCCCTAATTCAGTATGACTGGTTTTCTTATAAATAGGGGAAGTTTTGATGCCAAAAGAGACCCCGGGGTGTGTGCCCACAGAAGATGACCATGTGAAGAGGCAGCAGGAGGACAGCTATCTGCAAGTTCTTCCAACATTTTTACAACCAGCTCTCTGGTTATAGTAACTAACATCTCTCTGCTTGAAGTATATACAGGCATCCCTCAGAGATATTGCTAGTTTTGTTCCAGACCACTGTACTAGAGCAAGTTGTAATCTTTTTGCTGGCAGAGGGTTTTGCCTTCACTTTGCAAAAAAAATACAACAGCTATGAAGCGAAATAAAGCAAAGTGTAACAAAATGAGGTGTGCCTCTAGAGTGGTTACTTTTTTCTCCTTGCTTGCTAACTGATATAACATCTGAGCTTCCAAGCTGCACTTTGGCAGACTTCTGGGACTAGAGAGAAAACAGCAGGTGTCCAGGACTGCACAAGGATTTAGCCCTGGTAGGTGAGAGTTAATCTGAAATAAAACAGTTCTCACATGCACCACAGCCTGACTTCCAGTCCTCTGGGTGGACTCAAAACCTCGTCTTGAAATTGGATTAATGGTCCCGGACCACTTAAGCCCCCTAGGCTTGTTAAATTAACCAGTTTTGGAAAATTCTTCATTTTATATTCTCAAATGTTGCTTTTGCTTCTCTTCCAGGAAAAGCAATTAATTGTGTATTGCATCTTCTCACTGCATATTCGATGTCTCTTACCTGCTCCTCGGTACCCTCTGTACTCTCCATCTTCTTGTCTGTCCAGGCTTAATCTTGACAGAGTCTCTTAACCTAATTTTAAGGTCAGTAATTCTTCAACTGTGTCTCGTTTGGGATTAAAGCTATCCCTTTAATTCTTAATTTTTGTCATTGCTTTATTTTTCAATTCTATGATTTCTGTTTTTTTTTTTTTTTAAATCTGTGGTCTCTTTTTAAGCCTCCAGTTTCTTGCTGAGTTTTTCAAAATTTGGCCTCATCTGCACTTTTGATTTGTATGTTCTCAAAAACATGTTCTCTCTTTATATATATAAAATTAATAAAACTACAAAGAGAAATAGACAAATATGCAGTCACAATGGGACATGATTAAACATCTCAGTAATCGACAAGAGCAGATAAAACTTATTAGTAATATGAATGACTTGAACAACACAACTAATAAAACTACTAGTAAAACTATGCCCATAAATAGAACACTATACCCAACAAGTAGAATGCATATTAACTTTCAAGCCCACATGGAATATTACAGAAAATGACCACAGACATGTAGATTTATTGATTAATGGAAGGTTTATATCAAAGATGTTAGTTCTTTCCAATGGACCTATAGTTCATTGCAGTCACAGCTAAAATACCAACTAGGTATTTTCCAGAACTTGACAAGCTTATTCTAAAATTTGTACTTAAATTAAAAGACTGAGTATAGTCAAGATACTCTTGAAGAAAATAAAATCTGGAAAAACTTGGCCTACTCACTATTGAGACTTGTAAGTTTATAGTAATTAAGAAAAATGCACAGGGAACCAATAGGGATGGCATGAAAGATGGGTCTCACATCAATGGAGTGGACCAGAAGGAAGAAACAAATATACAACCAGAAAAGAATGAAGAAATAAGAATTCAAAAAAATGAGGAGAGGCTTAGGAACATCCAGGACATCTTTAAACGTTCCAACATCCGAAT